>LKNJ01000829.1:76672-143598 GCA_002120245.1 Maccullochella peelii
GGGGGGGGGGGGTGTATATTCAGATGTGTGGACCCTGCAGTTATAAAATACACACACATTAGTCAAGACAGCCAACTGAGGCATCTTAATTATTACAACTATTAAATAACTTTGGTCTTTGTGATGGTGTGGGTGTACACACTGCTGCTAAACACATTCAAAAATCATCTGAATTACAATATACTGAAAATGTACTACTATCGGTCTTAGTTTGACCTTGCACCCGAAGGATATTGAAAAGAGGCTGACATAATCACCCTTGTCAAACTGCTGAGTGGCCGATGGTGCCTTGTAAAGAACATGAAATAATCTCTTTAAAACCACTGAAAGTGCTAAACGTCACAAAACATGACCCCACCAGGACAGTAGTTTCAATAACGGATGAAGATATTTCAGAATCACACAACCCTTTGGTTGCCACTTCCATCCAAACACTTTGTAGCACCATGAATGCAAATATTTACTAAAGGTTTAAGTGGCCCCACGTAATCCAAATGGGGAGTTAATGAGCTCTCCACCACCAACAACTGTCAGGTAAGTATGAATTAATTAGTAAGTTGAATTAAGCATTGCTATTTTGGATCCAGTTCCAGTACATGTTCAATTCTAGAGTCTAACAAAAAAAAATTTCCCCACTCCCTTTTTGTTTTTAAATTGGCAAAGAGCCACGTACAAAACATCCAGGTAGTAAATGGACTTCACTTATATAGCGCTTTTCTCCTTTAACGGTTCCCATTCACCCATTTACACACACATTCACACACCAATGGCGGCGAAGCTGCCATGCAAGGTGCTGGCCTCCATTGGAAGCAACTTAGGGTTCAGTGTCTTGGCCAAGGACACATCAATACATGCGCAGGAGAAGCCGGGGATCGGACTGCCAACCCTGGGATTAATGGACAACCTGCTCTACCTCCTCAGCCACAGCCGCCCCAGTAGTCATTTTGCTAAATTAAGAATGTTAAGTAAGTATGTGGACGCTCGAACCTTACACCCATGTGCGATAGTTGAACACCTCATTCCAAAACAACGGGCAGTAATCTGCTGCTATAACAGCCTCCACTCTTCTGGTTTCAGGCTTCCCACCAGATTTTGGAACCTGGCTGCAGGGATTTGTTCCAACAAGAGCATTAGTGAGGTCACTGATGTTGGGCGATGAGGCCTGGCTCACAGTTGGTGCTCAGGGCTCTGTGCAGGCCAGTCAAGTTCTTCCACACCAAAAGTAGGAAAACCATTTCTTTATGGACCTGGTTTTTCATGGTGAAACAGGAAAGAGTCTGTTGCCACAAAGTCTGAAGAACACTGTTGTCTTAAATATCAATGTATGCTATAGCATTAAGATTTCCCTTCACTGGCGCTAAGGGGCCTGAACCATGAAAAACAGCCCCACACCACATACTTTTGGCTGTATCATGTAAAGATCCTAAAGAATGAAACAATGGCATTGCACCATCATAGTCTTTCTTCAAAATACATAGAAAGTTATGGTGTTTCTAAGTAAGAGTTCTGCTTTGACATTTCTGATGTAAATGCTCTAATAAATAACAGTAATGGGTTTCCTGCCCAGTTCAAAGCAAATAATAATAAATAAAAAGAGGATACAAATGCGAGAAAGGATTCAAAAGTTGGATTCAGATATAATTAACTACTCCTGCACCCAAACCTGCTTTTTGTCTTTATTTATGCCTTATACTCCATTTGCACTTTAGCATCAATTATTTTCATGTTCACCAACATTCAGCAGAGGCATCTTTAAGGAGCACAGTCACGTGGACACAAACCAGATTATACAGTCGCCTCACTGTGACATTTGCTCTCATGGAAAGAAAAGTTTAGGATTTTCGGTTTCCTCTGGTCGTGCGAGTCTCGGTTGCCAGAGGAGCACGAAAAATGTCAAATATTGCTCATCCTGTTTTGAAAGGCTGGCGTCTGCGGCAAGAACCCCTGTCTCTGTTGATGGAGGATGAAGAAAAGGGGAAAGATGAAGAAGAGGGAGAAACTGTTTCTTGCTCTGATGTTGCTGCTCAGGAAGCCCTCCTGAGACAGAATCAAAACCTGCCTCTCCTGAAACCCTCTCACCACGGGCGACTGGTGACCACTCGCCGCCCCCCGAAGAGCCGCCAGATGAGAGCGAGGACGTGGAGGGATGGCGAAGATGGAGGCGGGGCGAGCACATTGATGGCTAGAGTGATGATTTCCTTCACACACACACACACAAATGCCCCCACTCATCCTCCCACCTCCCCGTAGCCCTGGCCCTGCAGGCAACACACACACTTTCTACCTCACACACACACACACACACACACCATGGTTAGGCCTCCAATTAAATCAAAAGTGGTTTGTTTTTATTGGTCTTTTGCGCTGACAAGTGGGCTATCATTCTGACGGCTCTACCTGTCAGTGAGCAGCTGAAAATCCTCCGTTGACAATGCCCAATGCTTCCAATTAGGGGAGAATCAGACTCCTGGCGCGCTAGCCATCTTTCCACCCTCCCCCCCAGGCCCACCTTCCCTCCCTCTTTTCCTCTGCTCTCGCTCCCCGATCCTCCACCACTCTCTCTCTCTCTACCTTTCCCTCTCACTCTTGCTCTCCTCCGTAATATCTCCCTCCTCCTTCGTCCTATACCTCTCCTCCTCCTTTCCTCTTTCTCTCCTTGGAGAAGAGGGTCTGTCTCCTCTGCAAATTACCGACACAAAACGAAGGTGGTGGCGGCGCTGGCGCTGGGAGCTGCCGGTCCAGGGCCCTGTCAGCATTAATGAGACGATGAAGGTTTATTTCGCCCGCATGCATGTGCTAAATTCTTTCTTGTGTGACAGCTGACTGGGAAATGTGAGTGTTAACCTTATAAAAGATTCAGCGGGTTCTCATTATTTTCTGTCAACTCCAGTACCTGGTGGCGTTAAGGTGCATCATTTGCATCCCTGACTGGTCCGGGGTGCAGCACCAGCTCCAGAGCAAGCGCCTTTTTCTTTTCTTTTTTTTTTCTCTCCCTGCCTTTTTTTTAATGCTGTTTGTTTGTTGAGAGGAGTCATCTTTTTACATATATCCCCCCTCGAAAGACATGCTTTCCTCGATGTTCCAAAAACGACAGAGATGCCAAAGTTTATTCAAAGGCGACACACATTTTTACAAAACATATCTAGATATATATTTAACACACGTGCTCTATTCAGCAAGTAAATAAAATGTTTTCTCTTCATTTTTTCCCCACAAAAACCCAGGAAGCTGAGGAGGCCCAGCTGGCATTATTAGTAGTAAAGCTTATACAGGATTCCAATAATGTAGAGAAAAAAAACAAACATAAAGACAAAATAAAGCACATGTCCACAGATTATTAACATTGACAGGCAGACTACTATGAAACTGCACTTGATGCCAGTTAATCTTTTTTAAGCTTTATATTATAGATAATTTAGTAAATATACAAAGACTAGCCTGATCAGAATAAAATATTAACATCAATATTGATTTAAAAACATGGAGTTAAATTTAACTGTACAGCTGTCGGCCCAGCCAGAGGTCTCCACTTCACTGAAATGGCCCAAGGGTGCCAACTTTGTTTTGGTAAAAATGTGAGTGGAAGGTGTGGGGCTGTTTAATGTGGAACTAAAATAGAGTTTTATTTAACTGTCTGATGAAAACAGATGGATGGAGAGGTAGCAATTCACCTTTCACTTTCCATTTCCTGGAAACATTCCTGTTTCCTCTCTTTAACATGGATCAAACATCTGTGTGTGTGTGTGTGTGTGTGTGTGTGTGTGTGTATTCCATCATTGGAGTAATAGTTGCACTGGCCCTCAAATTCAGACCACTTCCCGGGAAAAAAGAAAAAGAAGAAAAATCGAGCTTCGCTTGACCAGAGGGACACTTGTCCAAAATCAGAAGCAGCATGAGCCAAATCATTACACTACACACACACACACACACTCACAGCTACAGTCTAGCTGCACTGTCTTCTGCCAAATACATTTCTCAGATTTTAAAGGATTTATAAACTTTACCTAAAGCCTATATTGTTCAATTTAATTGCACAAAACATTTTTTATTTGAATACACCTGCACACCAACTCTATTAGTGCTACAACAATTATTTGTTTAAATCAAAATTTTGACAACTCATCTAAACATTTAAGTAATTTAACAAGCAAAAATGTTTCACACCTCCATCACACAGTTTCTCCAGTGTGAGGATTTGCTGCTTTTCTCGGTTATATGTCATTGTAAATTGAATTATGTTTAAATATTTGGATTTGGACTGTTTGGATAATTTGAAGACTTGTGGTAGATTTTTCACTTTTTTCTTCACTTTTGTGACATTTTTAAGATGAAGTGAATATTGAAAAAATAATTGACAAAATAGTTAATAATGAAAATAATCCTTAGTTGCAGCCATAGTCTATATAATGTAAAATAATAACCATTTCCCAAATCTGGTAAGTACGCATTCTATGTTATGGTGAGCATTTTTTGTTGTTTTTTGGGGAAATCCTTCAAAATGAATAATGATTTTAGTTTATTTTTCAACTAGTTGGTTTGACTGTAAACAGAGATGTAAACCCATTTAATCTCCCACATTTTTGGCATAAACAAAACTCAAAGCAGTTTGGGTTATAAAGAGTTAAAATTAAAATCAAATAAATAAGGACTTTTGGGGTCGTTTGAGAAACAAATCAAAATAATAACAGCTTCTCTATAAGTTTCACAGGCCATATGATAATCACAGAGAGGAAGGAGTCCGTTTAATGACCTTATGATTTATTTACTAGAATATGACTGGAGCCAGTGGACATGCGGCACTGTGAGGATGAAGAGAAGAAGACAAAAACAAACTGCGAGAGAAAGCATCAAACCGCAGCTCCTTTTCATGCACCAGCAGAGGAGAAAGAAACCGCTAAGTCAGGGTGGGTGTGTGTTGCCTTATATCTGTGTTGTCCCCGCCTCATATGTGACAGCTTGCAGCCGTGATGGGACCCCATGGGAGCGGGGAGCGGATTCACTAACCTGCCGGTGTCTGAGACCGACGCGCGCCTCCAATCTGGTGGTCACATGGTGTGGAGGAGGAGGAGGAGGAGGGGGAGGGGGGTGTAGATGATGATGAGAAAGGGGTTAGTTAGATTATTAGGGGCTGTCGGGGCCGTCACGCGGGGCAAACTGTTGTGCAGGATGGAGCTGAAAGTGCACACACAATGGTATTTCACGCATGTTAAGGTGAAAAGTGCGCACAATGACACTTCACGCGCCTTGAAGTTTTGCGTCACGCTGCTCGGACTATTGTAGACAATTACCAGGGACTATTAGATCGTTCTTATGCTCTAAATCATGACTGTTCAACGACGAGACAGACCTTTTTTATTATATTTTCATCCTCAAATGTTCCTATTTGAAAGGCAACATTTAAAAAAAAATCTTGTCAAGCCATGGATGCAAAGATTGTTTTGGGATTTTAAAGTCGAGATTTTCGTCTGAAGGCGAAATGTCGAACAAGTAAAATTAAAATTTCCAGAGTTTAATAATGATAAAGATCAGCATTAAGGGCAAAACAATTAGAGGCCTTTAACAAACATTATTTTAAACAATACAATTACCACCACCCAGCAGGAAATACGTTTATACATTTATTTTGGCAGTTTCGTCAATGGATTTCGCAATATCAAAACATTTGCACCTAAACAATGTTAAATCTGATAGCCTAATTCGTTAAATAAATAATGAAAATTAAAAATAAAAGGAGTGCTGATGATAAAAAGTAAAATGTTGAGTGGAAATCTGGAAATAGAGGAGCTGTGGAGGTGGGAAACAAATCCAGTCAGAGACAGGGAGTCGAGAAGAAAAACACCGAGCCGCTCCACATAATAACCCCATTATAAGCCTCATCAATGATGTAATGAAAGCAAACAGTGTGAAAATTGCCTGTAAACAGTTGGATCTGAGTCTCCTGATGAATTCAGTGTCTATTTTATCAAAGTGCGGATGAGCCAGGGAGGAGAGGAGAGAGGGTGGGAGAGACTGGGAGGGAGGGTGGGAGGCAGGGAGAGTGGGCGTGTAGGGAGGTCCACTTCCAGCTCCCCTCAGCCAATGAAGGCTTGTCACAGGGGACTCACGTGGACGAGGCGCTCTTAAAACCTAGCTCCTGACTTTTCCTCAAGTTCAATTTTTTGGGATTCCCTCCCACCCCCATCACATTTCGTCCTTTTACTTGCCAGTTGTGACTATTTAACCCAGTTTACCTCTCCTTTTTTCGCTTCTGCGGCGCGCCTCGCACCGTCCCGAGTCTTCCGCTCCTTCCTCTTCTGCTGCTCTCTTTTCCTGCTGCAGCTCTCGGACTCCCCTCTCTCTCTCTCTCTCTCTCTCCCTACTTCGTGTTTATACGGTTTTGTTGCTCTACTTAAAAGAATGCGAACAATTTTCATCTGTCGTCTGTGTGGCCACATGACGAGCTGCCCTCAACGTTTCCAGGTCCTCTCTCAGGTCTGAGTCGCCTGTACCTGTCCATGGTGCTGAACGCCTTTTTACCCGAAGACACCGGTGCGCTGCTGCTGCTGCTGCTCTCAAATTTCCAGAAATAGTAGCTAATTATGTCTGCATCTTTTCGTGTTCTGCAGGTGAGATCATTTCTGCAATAAGTGGTTCATCTTGCGTGTAAGGCTTCTGAACTCAAAACAGAAGGAGTTGGTTCTAAAGGAAGCATAACGAATCGATTACGACTCTCCCAAAAGAGACTACAGCGGCTGCATCGATTTCGGGAGGACTCGTCTTTCTAGACTTGACAAAAAACTAGAAGATCGGATGCATGGACGATTGTTATAACGCAACTTAGCCTGGAGATATTTTCTCTTTAAAGAACCAGTTGGGGAACTGGAAATAGCGGATGAATAATCTCCATTTGTAGCGAATCCAAAAACATTTTTCTTGGTGCGGGGAGGGGGGTTCTTTCTCCTCTGCTGGATCAACTGAGACTTAAACACCCCCCCCCCCCCGTCCCTAAAATAAAACTTGTCCTGAATACCAAATGGTAGTTTGAGGAGGCCTCGATCAAGACAATGGAGGCGTCCGCCAACGGGTCCAGTTTTGGCATCGACTCGCTGCTGTCCCACAGGCCTGGAAGTCCGGTGTCCAAAGGGGACAGCCTGGTGGGGGAGTGCCGCTCGCCTCTGGAGTTCAGCCCGAGATCAGACGTGGAGAGCGGCTGCTCGTCGCCTCCATCGCCGAGGAGGGAGTGCGTGGAGGAGGTGGCCCAAAGGCAAGGTCACGGCGTCGGCCTGCCGCCGCACCTCCAGCACGCGCAGATATCGGCGGGGTCGCAGCAGAGGACCGTGACCTCGTCGTTCCTCATCAGAGATATTCTCGCGGACTGTAAGCCTCTGGCCGCCTGCGCGCCCTACTCCAGCAATGGACAGCCGACTCAGGAGGCGGGGAGGCTGGCCTCGAAGATAGCGGACGAGTTTATGGAGAAAATCCACAGCAACTCGTCATCAGACAGTGAATATAAAGGTAAGCATACACACCGGTCTGTCTGTAAACACATGCAGGGAAGGAGCTGCTCTGCTTTGGAGATGAGATTGGAGGTGAAACTGATTTGGCCTTCTGCTTTCATACTGGACTTTTGGCTCCTGTAGAAAATTTTTACTTATTTTAAAAGGCGATTCTAGTATCTTGAGTAGCTCCTTCTTCCTTTTGAGTTCCATTTTTGTATGTTGTTCAGCTGCAGCTTGTCTGGTCTTGGTGCTTCTTTTTTCTGTCTTTAAAACAGATTTGTAAATTTGGACAAACCTCATTAAATAGCTTAATGATTCAATATTAAATTAAATTTAAAAAGGGTCATAGAGGGGTCTGGTACAACATTTGTGGTGCAATCTAGAAAAATATAGGGCATGAAGTTGGAACAACAATAAATTAAATTTCACTGAAAGCCGAAATGCTATTCAAAATATAATTTAAGCATTTTGCTGCACTGGGTGATGACCTAGAGAAATATAAATGTAATTAAAATAGGTCATTTTTATTTTGAAGGTGTTTTTGGCCTGTTCAGATTATTTTCAATAATAATATAATAATAATAAGATGTATCTTTACTGTATGAAAATAATATTTGGTAACTCGGTTGTTTGCATAATTTGGGGGGGAAAGTGAGAAACTGAAACATCTATGATCTCTATCAATAAACTCACAGTACAAGTCATTAGCAGCAGGCCACCGGAAGCCACCAATGAGGAAAAATCGACCTGATCATCTGCAGCTGCATCACGGTGGCGGAAACACGACATTTGTCCCTGCACTGTGACAGGCTAATTCATTAAGTTTTTACATTTAAAAATCAACGTGCATGCGCGGCGCGTTTCGAGCTTCGCATTAGCAGAATATCCAGAAAGCATCTGTTGATGTCAGGGAGGCAAGAATGGGAGAGACGACAGGGTCGCCTCCAGATAAATGCCATCAAGGGCCTCTCTGTTTCCAATCATGTCAGCCATAACAGACATGTCACCTCCATTGACAGTTTAATGAAGCAGTGCCTGGAAAGAAGACGACCGCTGTAGGCTATAAGGAAAAATACATAACTAAAATTTAATAGTCTACATCTGATTATTATTAAAATTATTATTATTATGGTTATTATTATTTCAGTAGTTTGTTTTATTTTGCTTTTCCGCGTATAGGCTGACAATGCTTTTCTTCCCAATTCACTTTTCCTGTGAGCTATTGATACGGCGTCACGTCATCAATTTGCTCAACAAATTCAGTATGTGCGTGCGTGTGTCCGCGCGCTCGCGTGTGTCACAGTGTGGATGGAGATGCTCATCGACGCGCTGATTGATTGAAGAAGCCGCGGGGCCCACAGAGCGCCTGTACGGCAGCTTTGATTTCCACGAATCCGCCTCCTATAATATTTCAGGGATTTGATGCAATTTGTCCCCGGCGCTAATCAGATTTGTAACCGCGCAAGGCCGCCCGGCTCTTGATTTCCACTCATTTCCACGGTCCTGTGAAGTTTCTCCGGTCGCGGTTGAAAGGCTCGCCCTTCCCTTGTGGCTCAATTAGGCGGATTATTGTGGTTCTTGAGACGACTCAACTATTCAACTACCAAGATATCTCGCCTCGCTCGCTTCTCCCCCCTTTTTTCTTTCCTTTCTTTTTTTTGTTCAGAGAATTGACTGTATATCAATGCTCGCCCTGACATGACACCACGCAGAAAAAGAACAAAGACTGCGGGTCTACTGACGGGAAAAATATCAGATTGGAAGTGCGAATATTGGAAGAGCTTTTCATAACAATTTAAGACCAAATCAAATAGCTCCATATAGCCTATAGGCACTGTTTCTAGCGCCGTGCTTTTACACGCCACAGTCGAAATGGTCAGTTCCTCTCAAATGTAGGCCTAGATAAATAGTTGTAAAACCCAGCATGCTGGTAAAAATCAGATATGTTTTTAACATTTTAACAATAAATGTTTGAAGCGTTTTTGACATTTTCCTTCAAATTCGCATTAAGTAAATATTAGCCTATGCCTTTGATTCACTTGGTGTTTTTAAAAAAACATTCAAAATAAAATTTCCCGTTTTATTTTCTGTGCTTTCCCCCACTTTTCTCACACTGACGTAATATGTAATAAAATGACATTTAAAACCAAAGTAAGCGCTGTAAAAGTTGGGTTTACTCGCGACTTTTGAGAGGGGGAGCACGATGTTTTTTTATTATTATGATAATATTAAATCAAGCTAATCAATCAACCAATTAGCCAATTAAGCATTTATTTATAGCACATCTCAAACAAAGTGTTTTCCAATTTAAAAGACACATAGACATTGGATGTTATTAGAATTCTGTTTTTTTTTTTTTTGCTAATTTGCTACTAGTGAAACTAGTTTATTTCATATTTTACTTTTTTTTCTCCGGAATCAAATCCTTGATTAAAGTAAGCAGCTTCACACTAATGAAAAGCTACAGTGCCATACAACTGACCAGTTTTAATCTATTTGATACTTTAGTTTACACTGATACTTGTCTGCCTTAGCCTGTATGATGCTGCTGCAGATGTATTTACGCCTCCGTGTATCGAGGCTGCGCGTTCACACAAAGATGGATGTAGTTGTATTAACAGTATGAGGCAGTGGCTCTGTTTTCACCTTCTTCTGTTCTTTTTGTCTCTTCTTCCTATCGGCGCTGTTTCTGTCCGCCAGTGAAAGAGGAGGGGGACAGGGAGATCTCCAGCAGTAGAGACAGCCCTCAGGTCCGGCTGAAGAAGCCCAGGAAGGCCCGGACGGCCTTTACTGACCACCAGCTGGCCCAGCTGGAGCGCAGCTTCGAGCGGCAGAAGTACCTGAGCGTCCAGGACCGCATGGAGCTGGCGGCCTCCCTCAACCTCACCGACACACAGGTCAAGACCTGGTACCAGAACCGGAGGTAAAGACACTGCTGTTGCTACTTAAAGAGGGAGGAGAAGGGGGGGGGGATAATCTGGTTTCTCACGGCTCATGACATAGATGGACCAAGGGACGCCATGTTTTCCTTTCACCATCACCCTAAAGGTGGCACGAGTTCACTCCCCTTAACTGAGTCACTGCCACTAAGTCTGCAACTAACCATTATGCCACAGTTTCACCATCACCCTAAAGGTGGCACGAGTTCACTCCCCTTAACTGAGTCACTGCCACTAAGTCTGCAACTAACCATTATGCCACAGTATTAATTATTGATTCACCCGATTTTTTTTCTCGATTAATCGTTTGGTCCATAAAATGTCAGAAATGAGTGAAAACCCCATCACAGCTTCCCAGGGCCCAAGGAGTCTTAAAATGTTGTCCGACAATGATCCACCACCCAAAGGAATTCAGTTTGACTACTAGGTGACATAAGAAAGCAAATACTTCTAGTAATACAGTGGCATTTTAACTTTTAACAGTTGATTCATTATCCAAATAGTTTCTGATGATTTAATATTCTGTCAATCAATTAGTCGATTAACCGTTAGTTTCAGCTCTAACTTTTACTTTAAAATAACATGGCCTACATAGCCTCCAGCAAATTTACCAGGGGCAACTATTGATTGACAGCTGATGAAATGATCCGATATCTTTATCAGCTATCAGAAACACGTCGCCAAATTCTCCTCGTCTGGAGAAAGCCCCCATGGTGTAATTTATATATATATATTTTATTTATTTATTTTTAGCTCTCTATCAAGTGAAAAGAAAATATACACGATGAAATCATGGAGACACATTTATTGGTGGGCTGGGATGCTTGTCAGCCCTGGGTTTTTTTGAGGCTTGTATATCCGATTAAAGTCAATGACCCTGCAAATAGTTTGAAAAGCGAGGCGTCAACTACTTGTAAATAAATATAACTCCATGCACTAGTAAGAGAAACCGTCTTCGTCAATGTGAAAACACGTTTTCTGCAGTTTTCGGCTGAATGAACTTTATTTGTCTACAGTTCTGACTCTCAGGCAGCTAAATGTCATAAATAAATATAAAAACAACACTTTGGAGGATGAATAATGCATCGTTGCATGTGTGCATATCAATAATTCAAACAAACCACTATATCTACTCAATTATCTTTATTATGAATTATTCACCTGCATGGAGTGCATGCTGGCAATCTAACAGACATCCTTGGGTGTGAATACAGTGGCAGGTTGGAGATTTTGGTGATTTAAAAAGCAAAAAAAAACAGATGTATTCCTGGCTGCTAATTGGACCGCAGGTAAACAGATGGCAGTCATTTTGGTGTGTGTCATATTCAAACACACTCACGTGCATTTATAGATATACGCGTGCTAAAGGCTAAAACAGCGTCTCTCTCTCTCCCAGGACAAAGTGGAAGAGGCAGACGGCGGTGGGACTCGAGCTGCTGGCTGAAGCTGGAAACTACTCCGCCCTGCAGAGGATGTTCCCGTCCCCGTACTTCTACCCGCAGAGCCTGGTGTCCAACCTGGACCCCGGAGCGGCCCTCTACCTGTACAGAGGCCCCTCGGCGCCCCCGCCGGCCCTGCAGAGACCCCTGGTCCCGCGGATCCTGCTGCACGGCCTGCAGGGGGGCAGCGAGCCCCCTCCGCCGCCTCCTCTGCCCCCCATGCCCGGCGTGCTTCGGCCAGCTCAGCAGCGGTGAGCCGGCCCCTGCAGGTTTTTTTTTTTGGTACGCCGACCTTGGCAGCTTTGGACTCATTAGAAGAAACGAAACAAAGACAGAAAAAGATAAAAACGTGACGAACACGACAAAAAGAGAAAAAACTGTTCATGGCCTTTATGGTGCGAAACGACCGATTTAGGCTGAACCCTGAGGACGGAGCTTTGTGACTGAAACTCGAACTTTTTCTGTTTTTTTTGGAACATGAGCTTTATTTATAACTTATTTATTTTTCAATATGATTCAAAGCATCTAAGTTATGTATTTATTTAATCCAAGTTTCAGTATTTTCAGTGTTTTTCCCAACAACAGATACAATTGTTGGTGACACTTTGACCTACAGTTCAATGCCAATTAGACCCCCTATTGGCATTATTATTATTATTATTATTATTATTATCATTATTATTATGATGTAGGCGTTCATGGTGTCAAAGGCTGAAACGAACATCCTTCCATATAATTTGAATATAATGTAGTTACAAGATCCAAAGGAACAATTAGTAAATATTTATTTTTTCCTTTCTAAATCTGTCACTGATTTTTCTTTACACGTGAAGAACAACACGGCCAGCAGCAGTCATAAACCTGTAAATAAGAATATTTTGCATTTTATTCGAAAGAGACTGATTTTAAAGAAACTTTTTGTTTGTCTGATCTACGAGTGTGTCTTTTTCAGACCACGGCGATCCAGCTTAACAGAATAGGCTAGATTAGCCATCAGAAACTATACAGGTCAGAATTTAAAAAAAAGAAAAAAGAAAAAAACCCTTATTTGTCTGAGATGGATGGACTACCTGCCTGGACCCACATACAGGCACAAACACGAGAGCTACGGAAAGAAACACATCTATATAAAGTCTTTTTCTTGTTCTTAGTTGAAGTTTTAGCGGAGTAAAAATGTCAAGTAATTTATAAAAAAGCAGTTTTATCCCTGCAGAGGGGGACATGGGAGACGCAATCACCTCAGCAATGTTTTTACTTTTGATTTGTTTTCGATAAACAAACCGACCGGACTCGGGTCCACGTGCAGGTGTAACTGCCTGTTGATTTGCTATAGATGTATTTGAACAGACGTTGTGCATTACTTATGTTATTTCATATGAAGCCGTGATAACCCTTGATTGTTATACTCTCCTTTGGTGAAAATGTATATTGCAGATATCAAACTTGTGGAGTGGTACTCGTATATTTCCTGGATCGTTTTTTTATTTCGATTTCTTTTCGTTCCTCTAGCGCGCCCCCCCCCCAACTCTCTCCCCAATTTCGTGAAGTTCTTATTTTTTGTGAAATTCACAGCAACAGTTGGACAGAAAAACTGGGTGGGATTTGATGTAAAAGAGAATTACTTTTATAAATGTGGAAATAAAAGTCTTTCATTTAATCACGTGGCTGTTTGAATATGTGAAACTGAAATGCCACGCGGATCGTCGGACAGAATCAACACGTGGATGCTGCCTATTCTTATATGGATTTCTCCACTTAAAACCTACAATAGAGGGACAAAATAGCAGCAACACATGATAGAAACAAATGTGATACTTAAAAGGTTTCATTTTTGTTGAGATTGCAGATGTGATTGGTTTTATGGTAGTCTATAGTGTCTGAAGCTGCAGTTTGTGGCGTGTTGCATTAGCCTACATTATCAGGTGTTCCTGTTATTTTGTCCATCCAGTGTACACATTATGTTTAGTCTTAAAGCAACAAGTTTCAGGACAATCTTCCTGTATAGAATCACACTGGTAACTGTGGAAAACAGTGTTTTTAAAAAAACAAAAACAAATATCCTACCATAATTTCGACACACACAAAAGTGATATTTTACCACTCTGGTTTGGTGCCAAAAGAAACGTCTGTATTTGACCAAATCCAAAAAAAGAAAAATAACTCCTCTAGTTTTCATATCAAACACAGAAAAATCAATGTAATGTATATGTAGGGGTCTGCTTAATGGTTTTGAGGGTTTGACTGGCACACGGCCAGCATTTTACATATAGAGTTTTTATAAAGGAGATATGAACAAATGTCAGTGTCAATGAGCAAAGGTTGGGGAGATGGGTGGTGTAGCTTTAATTAAACATCTTTTCTGCAAGCAGCTCGAAAATAAGCACCATTTTAAGGGCTCGCTGGTTTTTATTAGGAGGAAAGCGTGTTCGAGTGAATTTGAACATGTCTGTCACACGACTCTTCCCTCTGTTTGGTTTAGTGTCGTTGATTTAATTTGTTTAATGTTGAGATGAGGGCGTGAAAAAAAACGTTAATAAGGGTGTCACCAGTGGAGCAAGTGCTTTAACATCCGTTTTCTTAACCTTTTTCGAAAGAAGAGCGGAGAGTTTGCAGATCGAGTTTTTACAACTAAGTTCAGTTTGGACAAATGTTAATGTTATGTTGTGTTAATTACAAAGATATTAGCTTTTATTACTTATTAAATTTTAGTCCTACGCTTTATTTTTGTCATTTCAAGGTATAAATGCACATAGTTTTTGATTGCAACGTTGAAGGAAGGGAAACAGTTTGATTGGAAATTGATAGCTCCCACCACTCTCTCTCTCTCACACTCACACACGTTCAAAAGTGCAATCAAAGATCAATTCCAGCTAATGTCTTTAAAGAAGGGCCAACAAAGCAGAAGGCTGTTCTGTCCAAAATGGAGCTCCAGTCCTGTCCACCCCCCTCACCATTCACACTTTCCTAAATTAACAGCAGCAACTGCAATTCGTTTTCCATAAACAATGCAGGAGATGAAATATTAATGTAATGTGCACAATTGTTTAAGTGCCCTAAATGATCCCATTTGGAAATTGATTGTTTCCATCCTTCTTTTCCTTGAGGGTGCTGGATGTGCGCTCCTCTGCCAAACGGCTCCAACAGCTGGTGACCGGGCTGGAGCTGACTGCAGACCGGGGATCAGCGTGGGGACAGCTGGTCAGCGGCTCCATCACCACCACCCCTCCCCTCCTTCCATACAAATTTCACCCAACCACCAACTCCCCCTCCTCCAAGTCTATGAGGAGGACCCAAGTTATCCGGCCGTGGCGCGTTGGGGGTTAAAGGAGTTCAGGCTGACGGACAAGACTTGGCGTGTAGGATGTTAACGATTAGACAAAAGACTTTAATAGGTTTTAATTGAAAGTCGATAATGGGTCTGATAGCCAGCTCCTCCTGCTGTCATCCACGCATGGCACCTGTTATCTGGGGCCTCCACTTAGTGGCTGACCACGCCGTGAAATATCAGACTGACGGCCTGATAACTGGCGCGTTTATGATGCGTAAAATTGCATTAAAAATACAGTGGGCCGAGCCGAATTCTGACGACTGGGAAGGTGAAGAGGCGAAATGGGAGGGGAGAAACTCAAACACCTCCCAACTTGCCAAAAGATCATTATAGTCCCATCATGAGGATCCGTGACTGATTCGGATAACGACGAGCCTTTTTATGAAAAGGGGGTTATTCTTGCAAAGTGCACAGCTGATTATATAAGGAAAAGCCCCCGTGTGTCTTGTTGGATGACTCGGAGATTTTTTTTCTTCTTTTCTTTGCATGTGAAAGGCTGGTGGTAAATCCCCCGGCTCTTACCGTGGATTGTCCCCGGCTCAGGGTTAATGAAGTGCGGATGGAGTCTCGTTGAGCTCCCGACAGACAAAATAAATAAATAAATAAACAAATAAAGGCTTAGACCCAGAGGATCAGTGACTATGCTTAATCCCATAGACTCCTAATAATAATAATAATAATTCAAAAGAAAGAACTAAACAAAAATCAACCTTTTGATGAAATTAAGAGTGAATCAAAGCGCAATTTGCATTGTGCTCGTGGCGTGAAAGCTTTTATATTTGCTTTCATTCCTTTCAGCGGACCAATGAGGCAAATCTGCATCTTGCATTAAGATCGTTTCAATATACCGCCAGCGTTTTGTTTAAAAAATCCGCGGGGGAAGATGAAAAATAGATCAATTAAAATGCTCAAGAAAGGCATGGTCTATTTTGCCGTTTTCCCCAACAATGGCCATAGGCCTAAACGAAAAGAACTAATTTTACAGTTTCGTGCGCATAAGCAAAACGTGCCTTTATATCTGCTGTTAGTCAAAGAAATGACATCAATTTATTCCCACATGCTTATATCCTCTATATCCTACATAGGCCTACTACATGTATTTAGGGCATTTTGGAATAACCTTTGAAGCCAAACAGAAGTGTTTCAAAACAGAGCAAAAGCACTCCATTACACACACACACACACACACACACACACACCCACCCTCATGTGTAATACTCCAAACAAAAGTGTTTGACTGTGGTTTTCAAAAAAGAGAAAGTTAAAGATTTTTTTCTTCCACATCCATAGACAAACGTTTGTTTTTTCTCTTAACAGTGCAATAAATGTTTGAATAATGAAACATGGGAAATGATTAAAATGGTTTTAAACAGAAAGATAAATGAGAAACAAAGTATGGATGCGTTTCTTTTCGAAATATGGCAGTCTGTTTTAAATAGGATCATGGTGCTTCAGTCTATATGGTAAAAATGTAAATATGGGCTGCACTGATGTTCAGTTTATGTTTGCTGTATTTAGAGTCTATGGTAGGCAGGGAAAAGTAGGACAAATTGTAGGTACTGACCCTGGCAGAGTCATAATTTTCCCAAATATATTTTATGTCTCCATCATATTAAAATCTAAAATTAAAAAGGTCACTCAACTTCATTCATATAACCAAAATGTCTATGGCCCAATAGCTGAAAATAAGGAAGAGAAAAAGAGAACGGAGGTTGGCGTTAAAATGAATCTGACTCAGCAATGAACAAGACATTTAGAGAGATGAAGTGGCCTACATGATGAAGTATCAGCAAGTGTAAAAGGGGGAGAGCGTGGAGGAGTGAAAGGAGAGCATGCAGCAGCCTCCCGGTTAGAGATCCGCTCCTTGCCTGGAGGTACGGGGGGCAGCGAGGAGGAATGAAAGCCTCGCAGAGAGAAGCGGAGATAACCCCACTAATCATTTCCCCAATATGACGGGGGAAAACTACAAACTTGGGTCAGGGGCGCGGGGATTGACATCCCAATCTCAGCAAATAATGAAAGCTTTCCTCTCGGATCAGAAGGAGGGTTAGGGAGGAAGACAGGAGAGGAGAGCGGGAGAAGGGGGATAGACGCGGGGAAGAAAGAGGTGGGGCTGCTGCTTCACAACCACACACATAGCCTGCACTTGAAACCTCTCATTCTTCCGTTTACAGAGGACGGTGAATATCCCAATTGACTGACTGAAATTACCATAGCCCTATGTTACAGCTTCGCCATGGCCCACTCAGGCATCCTTAAACCTCGATAAAATGTCGATAAAATTAATGGCAGACAGAAAAGCTTTCCAAAAAACAGTAAACCTGCCTTAAATAATATATAGCCTACCAATTGTAACTTTTTGAGACGATAAGACCAATTTGTCAAAACAAACATTAACACACTGTTTCAGTACAGGTCGACTTGTCTGGCTGAAATTATTTTATTCATTCGGATGGCATAGCTTAGCTAGCTAGGCTGTCAATGCTAATATAAGTAGCCTAGGCTAACTAACAGGTAGCCTAGTCTAGCTAATGCTGTATTCAAGCAATGTTGGCAGAATGGGAACAAAGTGAACACATTACTCCAAGATGGTTACCCCCATTGCTACAGTCCTAGCTAAAAAGTCACCAAATAAGCTAAATTAGCCAATTTTTTAAAATAGTGTTACATACTGCTAGCTATAGCCTAGCTGCTTTTAAATGAGCTGAATTAAATGTATTTGTTAATATTAGGTTTTATTTAGATTTAACAGTGAGTGATTATGGCTTACACTTTACCTTATTTACGCTTCCTTAGTTCTTTTTGCCAGCTGAGAAACTTTGTATAATGGTCATAAATTCACAACTAGGAATTGCAACAAAGGACAGTTTTCCCCACCTGGTGGCTTGTAGGTTAAACAGGACATGAGCTATGCTGTGAATGTGCCATTTGTTACTTTTAATTGTCCACAAATAACCAGGACAAGCCAGCATATTTTCATAATTTAGTTTGATCTATTCTTTTGGAAAGATGGATCACTGATCATAGCTAACATTAGGCTACGTGGTTATTTTGGGAGAATGTTTGAAAATGTTTGATATCAAATACAATACCTAATATTCAGTAGTGAAATCAATAACATATTGTATATTTCAGATTAAGAAATATAAAAATGTTTTACTCTAAAACCATACCTCTTTAACAATAAGCCATAAGTCAGTGTTTAATTTAGTGTTAACACAAAGGAACTGTGCAAAACCTTTTCCTAAATTAAAATACAGTCTAAAGGAAATACCAAATCAAAGAAGAAGTGAACAACACTATAAGAATGACAGAGCACTCGATGCTAACTTTCGGTACTTTGATAGGCCTATTTGGTGCTAAAGACACAGCTGGTACCAAAAAAGTTCTGTCCTGAAAATGACATTGTTTACTAAAAGTAATAAAAACTACTTAATTGTTAAAACCCTTGATTGTTAAACATTTATTGGGTTGGTCCTTCAAGAATTGTCAAACAAAACTTTCAAGGCACATTTAAATATAAGAAATATATATATAAAAAACAGCAGCCCAATGCGATTGGTGTTACTGGAAGATGTAGGGTGAATTGTGTGGTATACAATATATATATAATCCCGGGAAATTATAGTAAATATATATATTTTAAAGTGGTATAAAAACACACTGAGAAAATAAGAACATAAAAAAGGCAACAACAAACAACTTATTCATTACCAAACAAATTCTTGATTTCTTCTTGACATGACTCGCTGCCCCTTTTCCCAGGGAGAAAGCTGTTTAGCTTGCGGCAGGGGACTGGTGTAAGCCACATTACTATCAGATGACAGAGATTATTCAATCAATACCTTTGTTGTGTTACGGCAGGCTTCGCCGCCTGCCACACTGGGCTCTCAGCAGCCACTTCGGCCAGACAACATGGCAAAAAAACCAAACACAAAAAAAAAACACCCTGAGGCCCTGACCCCCACCGGCCAACCAGCCCTGGAAATGCCTCTGGGACGAGACAACAACCTCAAGCAATGAGTAAATCTCACACTGATCTGTATCTGACTTCCAGATAAAAGACATTCAAGGAAATGGCAAAGCCGGCCATAAAATCCCACCACAAACCAGTCTTTTTTTCAGCTTCTTTAAAGTTATTTATCTGCGGTAGACACAACGTAATAAATTCAGCAAGAGCAAAACAAGAGAAGGACTACAGACTGAAAAATAACCCTTGTGTGTGGAGACGCAGACTGTTTGTTGTTGTTCAGATATGAGTTGGCTTGACTGCTACCTTGTGATTCACAGTGATGATAAATGCATCTGATCGACAGTGGGAGGCATTTCACCATGACGTCTTAATTGACATTTTTGTGATTTTTATATATATTTCAGTAAACTGAAAGGTTACATGGCCCTTAATAGGTGGAAAGAACAAGTGGTTAGACTATTTAAAAATACATTTGAATGCCATTATATATCCAAGGTCAACAATCTCATAATAAAGCGGATTCTCCAAACCCTGAAAAAGCAGATTTTTCTTGAGACTACAAAGTTTTCAACACAGCAGCAATTTACTATTTATAAATGATCCCTGCATACAGCTTATACATGTGGAAGAGGGTCCATGATCTGGTCTCATTTGAAAGTGGGCTAAATTAAAGGGAAAAGGCAGTTTCTTGGACAGCCCGGTGGACCCTGGGGGTCACTGACCAGGGCCACAGGGAGGCCTCTCACCTCATAAACATAAAGGGAGGAGAGGCCATCAATAAATGATGAGGAGTGGTATACATGTATTTTTAACAGTGCTTTCGTGTGATGTCTGGCAGCTCTCTCACACTCTGTCTCCTGGTGGAGGGCAGAGAGCAGAGCAGGACCACGCATTTTTGAATAAGGCCTCCCTCACTCCCTCCCTCTCTGTGTGTTAGCTGGGGTGAGGAAGGGGAGGGGGGTGAGTTAGGGGGCCAGGTGGTCTTTGTAAAAAAAATAAAAATAAGTGTCGACTGCTAACAGGTTCCTGCTTTCGCCAGCACGGTCGTTGCTGTTTGTCAGTGTGCATGTGAGCGTAACAAAGTGAAGGAGTGATTTCAGCAGAGACGGGATTAATAGAAGAAAATGCAACCATCAAAAGCAAAAAGTGCACTAATGTGCCAGTAAAATGAAGTCATCAGGGTCAAGAAGTGGTGCACCTGCAGGGTTTCAATCAAAAAGCCATTAAAGATGGGCATCATGCAAACACTCTGATTATGTAATCAAGATGGAGATATTTGCATGTTAGCAGGGCTGGGTGATATGAAATCAATATCAATGTATCAATATTCTTCTGACATCCATATATATTTATCACGATATATCATATGGCAAGTATGACATACATCAGACAAAACTCTTCACACAAACAAAAACTTTAGGGCTGCAACTAACAATAATTTTTATTATGGATTAATCTTTGATTTTTACGGTTAGTGGGTCGATCGTTTAGTCTACAAAATGTCAAAAATGGTGAAAAACTCCTGTACTGTTAATGATTACTGGCTGGAATCATTAATAGGACCAAAAGGGTTAGTAAAATGATAACACAATTTGAATAATGAAAGTTTTCATCACCCAGGCCCTACATGTGCGAAAGGCACGTATGATGCTCTCATTCGTGGAGGTGGAGTATTAAACGAATAATATATTTAAGTTCTGTATTATAGGATTGAACATGTCAACACGTGTAGTTTATACAAGCTGCCAAATTCACCCCATTAAAAAAACAACAACATAAACTGTTGATTTTCTTTTTACAATTTGGTTATATCAAGCGTTCAAGTCTCAGCACTGGATGAATGATGGGAAAGCTGCAGAAATACCGAGGGAGCAGCGCTGTGGTTTCTGGCAGGAAGAGAATGATTGATGCTGCTTGTAGCCTCCAGGGGAGCAAGCGAGCGGCACACGACAATCGATTCAATCAGCGATGGCAGGCAGGAATAACAACACAGCCTCAGTCTGATTTCCATGTACAAGACTTCACAAAATTATTGTCATCATCAAAGTACAGGCAGGCATTAGACTACTAATATATCTCTACCAGCACCTTCATGTGCTATAGTGCCAAGCTCTACTGTCTTGACACAGCAAGCTCATCAGTGTTAGTTTACCTCCGAGTGTAAACTAATTATCACAATGTCCATTTCTATATCAGTTCACAGCTATTACAATTAAATCTACACATCAGGTGGATTCGAGCATCTGTCACTGGGCTCCGTGATTGGACGAGCAACTCACTAATCAAGTCTGGTCAACTGCAAATGATTGTCACTGAAAAAGCACAACTTATTGTGGTATTACTAATTAGCCTATACAGTACCAGGCTTTTCATACTGAACAATGCACCCAAAGACTCAGATGCACCAAAGTGAGCTATTATTTAAAAGAATGGTTCAATGAGGGCTGATTATTTTCATTAGAGTTATCTGTTAATTATCTTGATGACTGACTTATTAACAGTTAAAATGCTCATCACAATTCTTCCCACGGTGATGTCTTCAAATTGCTTGTTTTGCCTAAAACCCAAAGATATTCCAATTACAATGATATGAAACACAAAAGCGGTAAATCTTCCCATGTGAAAAGCTGAAACTAGTGAATGTCCAACCAACTATCAAAATTGTTAATTCAATCAAATGATCAATTAATCAACTTGTGATTTCAGCATAAGGTATAACCCACATGCTATTCCACTTATGTTAACTACCAAATTAACTCAATTATAATGCAAACACACATATAAACAGCTATGTCCATAAACTACTCATTCATGTGCCCACGTGCATGCACAGACAAGAGCGCTGCTATTTTGTGTGTTTCAGCTTGTTTGCCCACACACATAATATTTATGTGTACCTGTGATCTTTCAGGGTGTCAGGTGTGCTCGTCTTGGGGCCAGAGATGTGGGAGAATCAGTCAAGAGTGGACGGGTTGGGGACTTAAAGGGGGGCCAAAAAGCTCCTAATTGGACAAGTGAGACTGGTGGCGGTGAGGCTGACTGTGGGGAAGACAATCTACCTCAGTGACCACTCCTTGACATGCCATTTGCCTCTGAGGATCCCCAGGGCTGGCCGAGCAGCCGCCCGACAGAGCCATAACTCCGGGCCAAGGCGAGGACCTTGGGCTAACAAGCCGATAACGAAAGACTGGTGGAGTGTGAGGGGGAAAGACAGCAGAGAGCGGTAAGGCAGGAGTAGGAATAGACCGAGAAGTCAAGAGGAGACGCAGATGTGCGGAGACACTTTTCTGCTTGCAGAAACTTTATTCTCTAACACGAACAGAAGCCGGAGATCTCACGCTGCCGAGAGGATGGCTTTAATCGCAAAAGAAGCGGTGTGGTTTCCTTGCCTTGCTCCGGATCCTAATGCTCATTTCATCATCAGACAAACTGACACCGATATATTTACATGGAGCAGGAACGACGAGGAATTTGGAGGCATGTTGCCTGGGAGATCAGAGGCCTGGTTTATAGAATGGAGGCAGCACAAACAAACAAACAACAGCAAAGGCCCCTGGCTCTGCACACACACACACACACCCACAGACACCCACACCTATATACACCTGAGTGGAAGAAAACGCACTCTCCCAGGTTTGAAGTTTGTCTGGAGTGGCAAGTCGAATAAAGCGTGTGAAGCGTGATGCCAGGTAGGAGAGAAAACCAGCTTCAAACAGTTATCAATACAATTGGCTGTGCCAGGCGCAGCAGTTTAACCTCTTTAGCGTGCCGGGTGTCTGCTAACTGGATGTGACGCTTTCTCTGGAAGGCGCCTTCTGTGGTGTCGTCTTCACAAAGACTCACAGGGGCCTGATGGGTACTGAGAGTCCCAGTTTAACTGTGCAGCGCCGCGTCCCTTTGACAGTCCCCAAACTCAACCATAATAACACCCCAAGAAAACACAACAAATTCTCCCACTTGCCGGAGAATCGTGAAAAAAAAAGAAAAACACAGGTTGTGATGTGCAATGGAAATTTGCAAAACAGTAAATAGTGATTCAAGTGCCTCCCACAACAGATGTCTCAAGTTAGCCTGTTTATGGGAATCAACTTTTCCTGACTGCTCTCATAACACTTTTTCCTAAGAATATCAACATCCTCTTACACACAGTAAAGGACAAACACCATGAGCCATGCAAAATAATTCTAACATATTTGTAAACATTGACACGAGTACAAAGATAAACAGGCTCCCTATAAAAATCCACCACAACAAACATTTTTCCACATGCTGCTGCAGCGTGATTTATAATCTGCATCTTGTTTTTTATACATTATGCAATTACCTCCAGTGTTTACCCATAAACACAAGGTTTTAGCAGATTTAAAGGCTGAGTGGAAATCGTGTCTAATCATGTGCCCACTGGTCAAACACCATCATCAAATGGCATGAATGTATGTCACATATCCTGAGGCGTGAAGAGGAGAAAGCAGGAGTAAAATAAATTTACAAGAAGAAGCTTCCGTTTTTGCCAAGACGGAGCGCTGGGAGGAAAAGGGCAGGGGGGCGCAGCCTGCCAAGGATGTGGCGGAGGCATTAGGGATTGCAGCTGGTGTGCAGTCAGGCTGGCTGGGCGCAGCAGCACCCCTTGATCCTACGCAGAGGCAGGTCTCAGTGGACCTGTGGGTGCCAAGACACCGCCATCCAAACCTGGAACCATCAGCCTCCACATGGACACATGAAAACACAGAGAGAGAAAAAAATAAAAATGCACAGAGAGCACGTGCGTCTGCAGTATGTATATGCATGCAGTCAGGCACACAAACATGTCCTCCTTCGCTTTGAGCGCAGTTGCACACACTCCCACACACACCTCTGACAGGCCATACACAGATGTTTCCGTGATAACTATGACAATGTCAACACACACTGCTGCCTAACTCACATCCTAAGTCATAATGAACTAGAGGCACTGAGCCCCCATTTCTTCTTTTGGGCTTCTCTCTGACAATTTGTAGACTGCTTCTGGCTCCAGGTTGCATTCTGACCCCAAGGAGGAGGAGGAAGAGGAGAAGACGGAGAAATGGAAAAGACGCTCAGACAGTAACAGCGGCTGGGTATGTGTGTGTATATATATATATACACACACACACACACACACACACACACACACACACATATACATATACACATACACATACAGCAAGCTGATCAGGATTGAGAGACTGTCACTCGGTACCCGGGTTCTCCATTTTAAACACCACGTCGGCACGTGACCCTGCTGAGCTGCTGTCCCCTTCAATTAGGCCTGGGAGAGGATTAGCAGCGAGGGGAGGCAGGGGGAGGTAAAGGAGCAGGGGGAGATGGCTCGGAGATGGCTCGGAGAGATATAGTAACTGGCGCAGCTAACGGAGTATTAAAGAAAGGGGAGGTTGAGTCATAAGACGCAGCGGAGGGAAAGGTGAGGAGTCAGCGGGGGGTTGGGGAAGATAGACCAGCTGATATGAGGACCCAGGCACAGCCAGTACAGCATGGTGAGGAGGCACACACACACACACACACACACACACAAACAACACGGAGGAGTAACTATAGCTCCGCTGCTTCAGGTTCTGCTGCTGCAGGCTCCTATAGAAAACTGACACACACTCATCACTGTCTGACTGCAGAAGGACAGGCTGGATGTGCAGAGTCTATCCCTCTGATGCTTAGCTTCCAAAATTAGGTAGTTTACTATTTTAGAAAGGAGAGACATTTTTAAAAAAATGCATAAAAATAGAACTTGCCTGTGGCACTTTTGAATAGGGAAGACAAGTCCTGTGGTGGAAACGTAACAAGTAGGGTGGTCTCTTCATTACAGACCCCAAAAAAATAAAATTAAAATCTGTAAGAGTGTCAGTAGGCAAGAGTCCTACTAAAGTACTGAGCAAGATATTTGATCCACACCTGCTCAAATGTTGAATAAACGTTTAAGTGCCTGTAATAATGATACATAATTTTATATATACTGGGATTCTTTACATTTTAGAAATGATTTCATTTATGAAACATGATATAAAATCTATTTTGGATGTTACTATGTTTTTTAAAATGTATTTGAAGCAGGATCCTGCAGGATCTAATATGCAGGATGTAAAAGCACTATTATTTCATGAACAAAGGAAGCCACAGTGTTCTCAAACTGAATTTTATATTAGTTTATTGGGGGTTTTTCAGAGATGGTGTGCCTTTTTTCAAATATTGATTAATCACTTTTTTCACCCTCTCTCCAAAAAAAATTCCACTTAAAATCTTGTTGATGCTTCCAGATTTGATGTCAAATCAGTTTAGTGATTTCATTTCAGTCAGTTCTGGGAGTACATTTTCATTTATCGACAAAATAAAAAAGTTCCACTTTATTTACTCTGTGCCCGATAGCTGAAAATAAAATGACAATCATTTGAAAGATTTAAGAAAAAAAAAAAAAGATTGTTGTTGTGTTTTTTTCTTCATTCACAGTCAGTAAACAAGTGTTAGGTTTTGAATATGGAGCATCAGGTGATATTTTAAATATTTTATATATATATATTTTATACTCATAACGGCTATTTAAGCAGGACCTGAAAAAAATTGAAAAGGAAATGACCGTTGACCCTTATTTTGGATTTTGAGCTACAAATTGAGAAAAGCTGTGGCAACTCTACCCTGAAAAAACCCCCAACTAAACAACAAAACACTGCTGCTTTCCTGCTGCTCATCTCCATTACAGCGAGCCTCGACCACGATTGCCAACAAGGGAGCACTGCGAGCCCTCGACGCTGAGAAACACCGGGCTGACAGCTCTGCTAAACGAGGTGGAGAGGATGACGAAGCGAGAGAAAGCCACGAAGAACTATTGCACAGCTTCCAGCATCTACGTACACACGGTTAAATCAACTGCTGGTTTTTTATTTTGGATGCTTTTATCACTTTGGATCGCTCACCTGAGCTCCCCTCGAAGCTATTAATTTTAAGCCACAAAGTTTACTGCCAGTGCGTCGCCTTACATTTCCGCCTCCGCTCAAAGAGGAGGAGGGTGGAGGAGAGGAGAAAAAGGCAAAGAGGAACTTATTGTTTTTATATGAGATCTATTCCCCTGGTGTTCTGGTCAATAATGACTTGATATATCAGTGACTGCCTTGCTATTTGCACTGTTTTCGGCATGTTTTCTCTGCCTGTGATTGAGCACAGCTATTTTCACGCATGGAGAGAGGTGGCTGAGGACCAGGGAGGCTAACGTCTGTTTGATCAAAGTTTATGGGAAATTTCCCGGGGCCGCCGGGGGAGTCGCTGTTTATGAACTGTAATAAAAAGAGTCATTTTGATGGCGTGACCCCGGTGCACAGGCAGGAAGGGAGGGTGGGGGGAGGATTTGGTTATGTCTCTGTTTGCAAGGAGGAGGTGCTCTCACAGGCCTTGGAGAAAGAGAGGGAAAAGAGGAAGGGAAAGAGAAGCAAGAAGTGAGGAAGGAAGATGTGAGGGGCTGTAGAGGATGGGAGTAAAACAGAGTGATGAAAAAGGATAGGGTTAGGTTATTTAAAGTGAAGGAAGGAGGGAGTGAACGGGGGGGGATTACACCCCCATGTTGTCTTAGCAGCCAGCCAACAGCTCTTAATGAAACACTTTGGTTCAATTTCTGATTCATCTCACACAGCGTGATCAGCTTTGTCCCCAACAATCCTCCACTCATCAGAATTTAATGCATCGTAAATGAGAAATTAGAATGCATACACTCCTGCATTAGACTCTCAAACGGGAGGACAAAGAAAAGGAAATTAATATATGTGCCACTGCTGCACGCTTAAGTATGTTATGAGAAAACGGCAGTCGATAAATACGCATAAATAGTAACCTTTGAGAAAATCAAATAATGTTGACCTTTCTCTAAGTCAATAGTGTAATCCTCTGTGCTCCTGGCTCCCTGCAGAGACGCTTGAACAGTATCACACTTTTAATGAAGAGATGATTGGTCTCCAAGTTGAAAAGCTTACAGCTAGACTTGGACAGATGCTCTCCAAAAGCATACTAAATGATAGGTTAACGTCACATTAGCCATTCCTCTCGCAGGATGAAATCAAACCTTAATTTATTCTTTTTTTTCCCCCCATTTTCCTGCTTATATGTGGCAAACTGGAAACACACGGAGCAAGAGCTACTTCAAGGCTCTCTTTTACTTGACTCATGTATGCGCTTCAAATTAAAACTCAATGCAATATATCTATGACATTTCTCAACAAGCCCTCCAACCTAAACAACAGAATAGGTAATTTGTCAATGACTCCCAAACGACATATAGGCGTACTGGACCTTCGTTGTCATGGTAACAATAATAAACACATGGTTAACGTTGTGAAACGATGGCAGTTTGGTTAGGTTTAGGCACCATAACTACTTGGTTAGGTTTAGGAAAAGATCATGGCTTGGGTACGTTAGTTACGTAAGTTAAGTTACGTACTTAAGTTAAAATAAATCATCGTTGACTTTGGATTTTAATTTGATTTTGGATTATTGCAGATAATAAGCTCTGTGGCAAATAAAAGTTTATGATACACGTTTTGTTCAGCAAGATAATCTTCACAAATGAACACCACTTTGATAATTTTTAAAGTGTAAATGCAATCGCCAGAAGTAAAAAGCTAACGTTAGGCTATAAACAGACTACACCACGGTCACATGACCTCAACATCACCACCACTAAGCTTCCGATTTGTAATTTGATTTCACGTGCTTACCTCTTCTACAAAAGCCTTTCTGAAAGTTTGAGTTAGAATAGTTTACAAGAGTGCGAGTATAAACACAACGAGGCTGTAAAGGTGGACGAGTGAGTAGAAGAGTTTCTGTGTTCGTTTAATGTCCTCGGCAACTTCTATAGTCTCATTAAGCCACTTGTTAGCAACCGCCTTTTTTAAAACACATAAAGCTTCAAAATGGGATATTAACTGACGTATTTTATGTCGTAGAACCAAACATGTAAATCTCTTAAGCTTGTGTTAAACACAGACCTTATTTCAGGTATCTAACCAAAAACCCATTCAGAAACCCACTGACTTCGAGACCTGGGAACCGGAAGTGCAGAAATGCTAACGCATGCATTTCTGGGATTTAGGACTCATTCCTGCAGGGGTCTATAAGCTGCTTGCACAGATGACCGATACGGTCATATTTTTGTGGTGGACAGTGTCAAATTTCTAATTGGATTGATCAATACCTGCTCCCATCTTTCAGCTGATGTTCAGTGGAGGTTGAATTTAAAATATTTAGCAGTAGATGTTATTAAAACACCTTACAGTGCCACTCTGCACTGCTTCTCTAAATAAAGCTTCCCAGGTCAGTGAAACTGCAGGAGAAATCACTGTGTGATCCAGGGAAGCCTTGCTGTGACAACACTCCTGTCTAGTTCCTGTCTGAGATTTATCAGAGGTTTCACAAAATCAATGCAGCTCGCTCTAAGAAAGATCACAGCAAACACTAGAGACCCATCAGCAGTAATAGCCATCTCAACACGGACGGGGGGAAGAAAATATGTTTGTCAGAAGTGGTGAATTACAGAGAAACACACGAGACGTTGAGTTGAAATGTACAATGTGTCATTTTATGACGCTTTTCTCAATATATTAAGGTCTTAAATGTGCAAAAAGATGAACTCCATGATTTCACACACAGCGTAAGATTGCCTTTGTGCATCTATATGTTGCACACATGTGATTAAAATGTGTGTAATGTGTCCTGGACTTCCTGCCAGTCCAAACACAAGCACACACATCCATCACACAGCACACCTATGGGTCTGTGGCTGCATGCCACACACACCCACCCACACACACCCACACACACACACACACACACACACACACACACACACACACACACACACACACACACACAGGCAGGCAGAGGATTATTGAGGTAGTATCAAACAGGAATAATAAAGCAGGTTCTTAAGATTTTAATAAGAATAAAATGAAACAGTAACCACCGAGGGGCCAGCAGGGTTAATCCCTTCTATATTACTGAAAATAAAAAAAGGATAAAAACAGACAGGAGGGCAGAGCTGGAGCTGGAGGAGAGAGAGACAGGGAGAGAAGAAGAAGAAGGAGAAGGAGGAGAAGGAGGAGAGGGGGCTGTGGAGATGAAATATAAGAATAGTGGTCCGCTAGTATCAAAAGTAGAGCCAGTTAAAAGGGATTGAAATTAACAAGAAGGTTTAAAATAGCACAAGCAAGTTTATAATTTCCTGCTCTTCCCTCCATTTTATTCTCTGACACAAACACACACTGACACACACACACACACACACACAAAGATGACACTGTTTGACTGTGTTTAGACTTGATGAAAGCTTGGTTCATTCCCTATGCGTTCAAACACCCGTGTTGGTTCAGCAGCATATTTCCAATGTCAAAGCACGTGCACCGGCAGCAGATGGTATGAAGCAGTTGGCAAGAGTGAGCGAGCGTGAATATCTGTTTACTAATAACCCTTTAATTACTTCAGATGGGCAATGGGATCAAACATCCAGACCCACACAGGAATTAGCCTTAAATGAGACTGGACTGAAAATCTAGGCTAACCCCCTATGTTGCCATAAAGACCTTTGCTGTGAGAACTGGCGCTTAGAAAAACCCTCAGAAAAAGTAGAGACACTTTGAATATTCTCTTTTGCACTTAGAGGCCTTTATTTATAACCAAACACCAGAGCAGATGCTTTTAAATAAATCTAAGAGGGAGAAACCTTCACATATGGCTGAATTTAATGATTATTTTCTTGTTTTTATTAATCGATTAATTATTTAATCTATAAAATGTCAGTAAATAGTGAGAAATGCCACACATCACTTCCCAGAGCCCAAGGTGGCGTTTTTAAATCTTTTTTTTTCTTTGTTCTTTCCAAAACACAAATGATATAAAAACAGAGAAAAGCAGCAAATCCTCACATTGAGAGGCTCCTGATGTAGTTTGACTTTTTGACTTCAGAGCTGCAACTAACTATTATTTTAATAGATCCATCTGCCGATTATTTTCTCAGTTAATCAATGAATCATTTGGTCTGTAAATGTCATGAAATAGTGAATAATGCTCATCACGCTCTCCTAAAGCTAAAGGTGACGTCTTAAGATTGCTTATTTTGTCCGACAAACAGTCCAGAACCAAAGATATTCAGCGTACTATCACATGAGACAAAGTGAAGCAGCAAATTCTCACAACTGAGCTGAAGCTGGAATAAGTGATTTTTTGGGGTAGTTTTTGCTGAAAAAAGACAACCTAAATTGTTGTTTGATTGTGTTTTTCACAGTTACAAACAGAAAGGACACCTTTCTCTCTTGACTAAAATCCAACTGATACTGGATTTTTAGGACAAATACAGATTTCTATATTTCTAAATTTTATTATATGGGATGTTCATTTGAAAAATTAAAACACACAAAAAAACAATAGGGATTTCTTTGTTTGGGTCATATTTGGTTGTTGTGACAAAGATATGTACTGATCGGGACATTTAACAGTTGAAAAATTGGCTTGTCAGTGCTCTCTGGTGGACGAACTGTAATGGAGACACGGTTTCTAAATTACATTTCTGCAAATGGTCAAATTGGCACGTCTGCACTACAGTTATTTGTTACTTACTGGCCGACATGTACACAAATACCAAAACATCTGTGAAATTCGAAAACCAACCAACTGATTTGCTGGACAGCTCTACAAGCTGTATCTCTAAAAACTTGAAATCCCTTTTGTTAACCATTTGTCTACACACCTCTTCTCTGCGATGCACATTTAGGGTTAGGGTTAACTTATCATTAAGTGTGTATAGCTTCCTCCAAGTATGTGAAACAAGGAGGCATTTTTAATATTTTGCACACTTAATGCATATGCCACTGCTGCATGCTGGGTAGTCGAGTGTTATGAGGGTGCTCCTGGGGAGAAATCCCCGCTGTGTGTAAATGTCACGAAAAAATTCCTTCATCTGCCAGAATAACTTTAACCTTCTCCATTTTGTTCCACTGAACCCACCTCTCGGGCAAATGTGTTACAAAGATGTGCGCCGTTCCACCCAGCCTGCGCCTCGTTCTTCCTTTACGCCTTTCATTAAGTGAACAGCGAGTGAATGCAGTTCGCCGGCTGCCCTTTTCCGGTGAGAAAGCATACATTTTAATGACGGGACCTTTACTTTTGAATAACAGTGAGGAGGGAAGAAAATAAATTGCTGTTCAAAAGGAGATAATACCCTTGGCATTGTGGGATTGCCAGGGATTGGGCAGCTGTGTGGCGACGACCCCTACGCTGAGACCAACCTGTATAAATTAAGATATAAATAACCTCATCTAGAGTAGTATTACCAGGGGTGTGCTTGAGTGCTCGAGCACATGCTTAATATATGCATGTAGGTGTGTGTTTGTGTGTGTGTGTGCACCCTCATGAGGGAAGCAGAGAGAAAAAGAGCATGCATATGTCCATTGTACAATCTGGTTGCATGACAATTGTGTGTGTATGTGTGTGTGTGTGTGTGGGCACATACATACTTGTGACAGAGTGCTGGGGAAACCTAAATCCCACTCAAGTGTAAGGCAAACAGTGGTGGCAGTGTGTGGTTATTGTATTTTCTTTGCCTGGATCACAGTAAACACCCCCAGGCCTGCGCTGCCTGCCTGCCTGTCACCACGGCCATCCTGCCATCAGCGGCCAGCTTCATGCTGCAGCCAGAGCCCTGGCGCAGGCCCCACAAGGAAATTAAAAGGGGATTAAGGCTGGCTGACACTTTGTGGCCGATTACTCATTTATTTTTTGTGTGTGAGAAGCGTAGGGCGGCAGGGTGGGGTGGCATCTTGTCTTGGCTGGGAAGAGCTGGGTAGGGCCTGGGGGCCGGAGACTAGCCGAGTCTAGTGTGATCATTTATAGAGTGGTGCAGGAATGAGAGCTATGAGACCTAAAACCCAGAAATGAGTTCGCATTTTTGCACTTCCGGTTCCCTCGTCTCAAAGTCAGTGGGTTTCTGAATGGGTTTTTGGTTAGATGCCTGAAATAAGTTCTGTGGTTAACACAAGCTTAAGAGATTTGTGAATTTTGAAGCTTTATGTGTTTTAAAAAAGGTGGTTGCTAAGAAGTGGCTAAATGAGACTACAGAGGTTGACATTGAACACAGAAACTCTTCTACTCACTCGTCCACCTTTACAGCCTCGTTGTGTTTATACTCGCACTCTTGTAAACTATTCTAACTCAAACTTTCAGAAAGGCTTTTGTAATAAGGTAAGTGCGCAAAATCAAAATTGGAAGTTTAGTGGTGGCAATGTCGAGGTCATGTGACCGTGGTGTAGTTCGTTTATAGCCCAACGTTAGCTTTTTACTTCTGCCGATTGCATTTACGCTTCAAAAATCATAAAAGTGGTGTTCATTTGTGAAGATTATCTTGCTGAACATAACGTGTAAGTACTATAAACTTTTGTTTGCCTCAAAGCTTATTTTCTGCAATAATCCAAAATCAAATGGAAAAACCCCACTGGCTTTTTGTGTAGGGAACCAGAGCAATGTTAACTTCCAGTTCGGCCTACAAAAATACGTCACCCCTGCATTACTCTATAAACACATCACTGACGTCGGCATCCTTACTAGGATACTGGGTATTGTTAGAAATGTTTTCAATACTATTCCCAATACGATACCTGGGTTTTGGTTTTAATTTTTAAATTTGAGAAATATAAAAAGTTTTGAATGTTCTGAAATATGAAATGATGTCTAAATACAAGCAGCCATAGGAAAACCTTACCTGAATAAAACTGGCAAAACGTTGACTTAAATCAGGTCAACGAATAAGAAGATTAGAAATCTGGCAGTCGGTTATTGACAGTTTTTAATACTCAATGCTACAAACACATTTCAGTCAGTATGAAGTTAAGTATTGAGGATCGATACCCTTTCCTGTTCAAGTGGAGGGGAGAAGAATCCAAATCCTTCAAATCCTTAAATTTGTTGAAAGTAGCTATACCAAAGTGCTGTAAAAAGCACAGTACTCATTGATCAAATTCTCCAACCTCTTTTTGTGTCAAAACCATTTTAGACTATGTCAAACATGCATTGTGATCAAACTAAAACAAACCTGCTTTCCTGAAAAGTTAACATTTAAGTTTTTTCCCCCTGACAACGGCAGTGTTTTATGAGCTTATCTTATATCTATTGTAAAGTACTGAAGCAGTACTTGCTGATCTTACAACAGGTCATTTACCATCTCATCCTTATGAAATTTGGTTTTGCCCTTTATTTGACCTCCCTGGTGCATGATCCTGGCATTAAGTATGCTTAGCAGCAAGTCCCCTTTGATTTGGATGCGCGTCAGGCAGCTCAGGTTTACTGCCTCTTTGTGTTAGAACTCAATATCATCGCTGCAGGAAAAACAAACTGTACAGATGCCAGTGTTTGGTCTGCTAATTAGCAGTTTGTATTAGTAATTAATAGGCATTACCAGTCAACCGGGCTCCTGCTCGGCAGCCTCCAACAGCCTGTGAAGGAGATCCAGGCAGCGCGCTCTCCCTGCAGCGCAGCAGCACTGCGGCCCAAGGAGAAATTTCAGCATGGTAGTCACTCTTAAGTCAGGACAAGGGAGAGACTGTGTGTCCTATCTGACTGAAATCACTACTTTTTAAAAAGGGAGAATGCACACTGTAACACCAAGTATCAAGAAATAGTTCTTAGTCTTCTTGTTTACTTATTCTTTGATCAGCTATCCTGATTAAAATCATTATTTTTCTAATTTTAGCCTGTATTTTATGTGGGCAAAGTTTTTGTACAGGTTTTATTGTGTTTAAGGAAAAGGAGGTTTGTGGAAAAAGGTATTTAAATTATTCAAACCAGGGTTCTGAAAAAAGTCTTCGTACAATATCAGTACTGAAACTAAAGTGCTGTATTGGCACCAGTTTTAAAAAGTATTTTCCAGGCTTGCTTCTGGAGTGAAAAGGCATTTCTACAGTGCAAAACAACCTGACAAGCTTTAAAATCGCTACAGTAATGTGTCCACCACTGATTTGGGTAGAAGATGAGCTGAGGCGTGGTGGGCACGAGGTGAGGCGAGGTGTGGTGAAGTGGCAGAGTTATCAATTATCCAGAGCGCAGTGGCACTCTGGCTTCCTCCAGATCTGGTGTTAAATTAAGTTGTCAGCGCTGTCTCTCCGATTTCCCCCATCACACAAGCAGACGGTGATAGTGCGTGACGGCCGCTCGCCGGAGCTCCTCGCCGGCTGCCGCCCCGCATCTCGCCTGCAATTCATCAGCTTCTGAGCACACTGGCCCAGCCTCAGTCCACGCCAGCGCACGCCGTGTTGCACCAGAGCCAGCCAGCCCGCCAAGCGCAGTGGCAGAGGAAAAAGGATCGGATCACCTTCCAAAAACCAGCCGTAGAGGACAGGGTGCAGCGGACTTTTGCCCCCTTGTCTGGGGCAGGAGTGGACTTGATGCGTGTTTGAACTTGAGGTGTGTGTTTGTTATATTTGTGCAAAAAAAGAAGAACAAGTGTGGAGGGGAAAAGCATTGGAAACCGTAGAAGGGCATCGTCTTGGGAAGCACATAGTGCACAACAAAGCCTCTGGCCCTGCTGTCCTGTTGGGGCAGGGCCTCAGGTGAGGGCAGAGAATATGGGACACAAAGCAGGGAGGCTTGGCACATGGGCACCAGCCACCAGCTCCCTCCCAGCACACTACTGAGTTGAAGGGCACCGGAACATTCAGTCACAAAAGGGAACGAGAGGCAGTGAGGGGAGGAGACAGAAAAAGGACAACCAGGTGACAGAAATAATGGATAACTGTAAAGCAGCGGGGTACTAAGCTCTCAGTGCTTAAGTATTTATTCTTGATGAATAGTAATGACGGCACACTTACAAAGCACTTGTTTAATATGAAGAGGGCTTGAGAGGGGCGAGGATCGTTCCCGCACTCCTTTAACAGGGCCGGCGTGCTCGGCCCTCCACCTCCCATGTGCATTCAAAAACACTTGCCGTCCCTTACCACTGTCTGCGCTGAATAAAACATTAAACACCATTCTGAGATATTAACCTACTTATTGAAAAAAAAAAAAAAAGTCAGTGATTTATGTCGATTTGGTTGGCTTTCAATGCTGCCCAGCTGTCACCGCCGAGCCTGTAACCTAAATTATCCAGCAATGCTCTTTCACTCCAGTTAAGGGAATAAGCACTCCTTTAACACTTCAAAAGGCCTGAGCGCGCTAACTCTGAGTTGTTTTATTTTTTCTACACTTCTTAAGTTCAGTAATTATTCAATATGGGTGATAATGAGCGCACAGTTGACCTTGCGGATAAAGAATATTTTCTTTTATGCTTCATGTTTTCCGGGCTAATTTAAGAAAACAGTGCTTAATCTTTCACCAAGAGCAGCAAAACACCGGGCCCTCGGATTCTTAGCGACACAGTGGAAGGACCCCTCTGGTTAATAAGCAGCATCTAGGCCCCGGTGTATAACTGGCAACGGGGTCGGTAGCCATGGATCAAACAGTCGTAACCTCCTGTTCCAAAGGTAAGCTGCAATCAGATCTGTGGGGGATCTTTAGCCAGGGAGGAGAGTGTGTTTGTGTGAAAAAGAGGCAGAACAGACGGGGGAAGTAAGCATGAAAAGGAATGAGAGGGTAGGAGTGAGTGTGTGTGTGTGTGGTTCATAGGGAAGATGGCAGCCCCGCTCATCAGTGACGTGCCTGAACGGAACCCAGAGGGGGGCCCGGACTGAGCCCCTGCGCTTAATTGGGCACTCAAATGTTACCAGGTCCCTTCCCAAACGACTTGGAGGTGACACATGGCCAAGCGAGGGAGTGGAGAGGAGCTTGTGGAGAGAGGAAATGGAGCAGAGGGTTTAGCACCTCCTGCGGCCAAGTTTTTTCTCTCCCTCTGGGTTTTTTCGGTCAGGGCAGCGGGCGGTGTGAGTGATAGTGCATTTGGCCTCTCGCTGTGCCAAGGATGACAGAGCAAAATTAACCCCTCAGTGATGGGGACAGATGGAAATGAGGCCAGTTTCACTTTTCAGTTTTGCGTTTGTCGCCGAGCGAACACATTCATCTGGGGCTGCGATTGTGGAAAGAACTACGTCATCTCGTGAAAAATCTCATCCCTAAAAAATAAATCTGTGCCTTGACAATAGGTGTGAAATGAAATTTGACACCCACACGTGATTATTTGATCACATGGAAAAGCAGGAAATTAACTGCAGTTTTTGTTTAGAAAGACAAGGACTTCAAAACGTGCACTAGAGCAAGATGGGAGCAAATTCATAATTTCTTTCCAGTTCATCAAAGCCTCCACCGGCTAATCCCTTTCTTATATAAATAGCTCTTTTGGTGGAGAGGGTAGCTGCCGCATAGAGCTCTAACCCTTCTGTCCCTGAAGCTACAGCCAGGATAAGCTGTGTGTTGGATTGGCACATCGGGCTGCCTGGGGCCTGCTGCTGCGCTGGCCGCCAGTACAGATGGAGGGCAGGGCTGGGCAATGCCAGCTTGTCAGTCGGATTAAAACGACTCATTTATTCACTGAAGTATCGTGCAAAGCGACCGGGCCAAAGCGGGGTGAGGCGAAAGGGGGAAAGGAGGGTCGAGCAGCGGCGAGATGGGGGCAGCTTAGATGTGAGAGAGGGTCCTCTGCTCTCTGGCCCTCAGCCCTCCCTCCCTCTTCATCCCACTCTCCTGCCTTTTTGCCTGTTACTTATCTTTCTAGGGCTGCCAGAAGCCATTACCGCAGTGTACGGAAGGCGGCCGGCAGGGTGGCATCTCCTAGTGCCCGGGTGACAGATTGCCGCTCGGCATTGGCGGCGGAGGCGGTGAGGGTTGGAAAGTGATTGGCTGTGATGGTCAGGAAGTGGGCACCAAGGGCTGGAGAAGGAGGTGGAGGAGGAGGGCAGAGAGTCAGGGAGAGGATGACAAGACCCGGCTGCGTGACCTTTGGTATCGCGCGAGTTACTTAAAGGGGCACAGGCCCTGCTTTTAAGAGCATGCTTGGCAGTGGTGGCCACCGTGGTGGTTGCAGGCCGAACACGGATGCCAGGGCAAGACGAGGTGGCCCTGATGCTGACTTCTCTGGTTGTGCCCAGGACCCTGCTGTCCCTGCAAAACCTCAGTCAGGATAAGTAGAGGACGACTGGCAACGTCTGCAGATTCATCCAAGGTAGTTCGCTGTGGACTGACTCACCTCTGCAACTTCAGAGCTGCTGCCAGCATCAATCTTAGAGTCCTCAAAGTCATGAAGTGTTTTGGGGAAAGACTTTGACCCAAAAGAGAGACGAAATCCTTAAACAAGAGAAAAGTGCTCAACAGGCCACTATAATGAAAGTATGCAAGTCCCTAATTTAATTTTAAATGTAAAAACTGTGACAAACATCTACAATATAAAAATATTAAGTTTGAACAGAACAGCTCAGGGACTACAGCCTTCTTTCTCAAAATGGCACACACTCAGGTCACTGACAGGCCAGAGTTGCATGTGTGTCTGCGCGTGTGTCAAGGGGGGTGAGGCTTGGAAGGGTTTTATCGGGTCTAATTACTCCCGATAGCTGTAATTTACAGGTTGACAGCAGGGAGAAATCGGCAAGATTCACACTTCTGCGGGTCAGCATCTGTCGCCATTACTGCACGGCGCACGCTGCCGGCCAGTCGGCGAGCAGGAGGAAACGGTAAACAACAAACGGCGTGTGACAGATTAGCAGCGCGGGCTAAAGGACCTTCCACTGACACATCATTTCTCTCGCTCCGCGAGTTTGTTTCGCGGCAGCTGTCACCAATAAAATGGAAAAGCAGGAGATGGGGAGGGGAGGTGGCGGCAGCGGAGGTGGCTTTTGTTCCAGATCCAGAGAGGTGGGTGGTGGAAGGAGAAGAAGGAGGATGAAGACAGGGTGGAGGAGGAGGAGGAGGAGAGAGAGGTGGAAGAAATGGAGATGGGAGGGAGGGTTAGCAGGAGTGACCTGTTTAAAAGTCTGGCCTCACTTTTAATGGAGTATTAGGAGGAAAACCAGGGCAGGGCAACGTCAAACTGTATTTTTCCGCTGACTGTAATTACCCTCGCTATTTCTCCCTTTTTAGGTCTACAGTACAAATTGCTAGTGTCACCCTGAAGTGGTAATTTTAGTTCCGTTTGCATCAGCCTGTGTGGTACAGTCAGCAAGGAGCACAGAGGTATTCTAGAGGGTAAGCATTATCTCAGTACATACAGTATGTGAACACATTTGTTAACACTGCAGCACTGCAGACCGGTCCAACACACTTTCCTCTCTCCTCCCATCCCATGTGGCTCTCCTTCTCCTGGTCCCATGCAGCTCAGAGAGGAGCCAGGTCGGTCCGGTGCCAGAGAGGGCTGGTGGGCTACACTGCTCTCCCCCTGTACACCTCATTGCCTACACACAGCTTATCTGGCCGGCTCCTGTACACGGGGCTAACACCGCGTACATCCTGGCAATCCGAGTTTTCCTTGACCTCCAAATAGAGGACGTTCTCCAAGTTGTTGGCTTATTAACCTGGACTGTTTTTGTCGACCAGCCCCACAGAAACAAAAGTGAGGTCTTCTCAGAGTAGTTACTGCCAATGAAGCAGGAAGTCTGACTGAAAATGGTAGTGTAACTAAATAAAGATGAGCTGTGTCCACATAAATATAGCACTGCATAGCATGAATGTATATATTGATATGTACTTCAGCATCGCATTTCAGTTGTTGCACCATCGCAACGCTGGATGAACATTACCTGTCCGTTTTATAACCAATTATTATACAGTATACCCCCAGATAACTGTATACATTCTTTCAGTCACTTTGTGATAGAGAGCAACAATGGGAAGATTTGCCTTGTGTAGCTACTAAAAGGGAGACTTTTTCTGTTAAATCAATAGTAGCCAAAGTAATTATGTTTACATCCTTTCTCCTTGTCATAGAGAGTGACTATTGTAGTGAGCAGAAGGTTTGCAGTGGAAATGGCATACACAAAATACTGTATGATGTTCAGTGTTACTAAAAAGGAGAGGATTATTGAGCCTTTCGTCAATATGCTTGACATCTTCACTATCAACAGTCTCTTATGGCAAACAACTGGAAAACTATTTGTTTGTGCATTTTAACTATGGGTGCTCTGATCAGGATATTTGGGGCCGATCACTGATGATCGATCGCTGGAAGCAGTATCGGCCGATACTGATCACCAATCACGGGGTCTATTTGAAGCCTTCTATTTATCGTGTTGCATTATTTATTTATTTATTTATTAACTATTCTTAACATTGTATATTAAGTATTAAAATTAAGAGATGAGAAAGTATCATGAATTGACAATGTTTATTTATTGGCAGGAAACATGTGCAACATATTCATCTTTCTCTTAGGGACACAACTTGAACTTAGCTTAACAAATACAGCTTCCCTGTGGAATAAAATAAATACATTTTCTAAATTAAAAAATTTGAATAAAAGCTACATGTGCACAACACACCAATGTGAGTGTGTGTTTCTCACTCACTCAAGTCGCAACGCTTACCGGAATGCATAGATTTCATTAACTAAGCTGCATCACGTGAGATGACTTACAACGCATGCAATTGGTCTGTGAGTTTCCTGGGCCGCTAAACCAGTGCCGTAAAGGCTAGAAAAGCTGCACCATTAAAATGCACCGGATAGGTCTGGGTCTGGACCCGGACCGTGGTCTGCCTATTAGTGACCTCGGCTGTAATGTTGATGGTGTTGCAATGTCTCTGTTACAGACAGCTGAGTGAGTAGCACCGATAACAATTGATGGCCTTTTGTGATGACGAAATGACCCAAATCACATTGTTCTACTCACAATGCTTGTGTTTTTTATTGTTTGTCTCCCGGTTTTGGTTTTCCCACAATAAGCTTTTGATCTCATGTCGACATACACCAGCAAGGGAGAGTTTAGAGCAGTCCCTGCTCTCTAACTGCAACCACAATGTACATCTCAAGTCTCTGCAAGTTGTTTTCCATACTATAGCAAACTAGAAACCAAACGCTGCCTGAAAGGTAGGGAATCAATTTAAAATCTTAAGGTGATTTGGTAAATGGTTGGCAATAACAAGAAATATTTTAAAATGTATAGTTAATGGAATAAAACATCCAAAAACAATGGTATGATCCTTTAAGGGTAGATGGAAGCCTCTGGTGCAGGTGTGTCTCCATCCCCATCAGCGAGCACATCCATAATGCTTGGTGGTCGTGGGGTGATCGCGTAGGTCTGGCCCTGTCCTGTTTCATTTCTAACGGGAGACTGCCCGGTGACTCTGCGTGCCAACCTCCAGAGCCCCCAGTTCTTCTCACAAGTGCCATATGGGCGGCCCAACCCCATTCCATTAGCGGGGCCCGAGCAGAGGCAAGAGCAGGCCTGGACCCCAGCCCTCCTGGCCTTCCCCTGGCACTGCCACAGGGCATGTCCTGCCCACTGCCAGCTGCCCACATTAGGTCAGAGGACGCAACAGCCGCTGCCTACCCAAGTCTGCCAGCAACTAGCCGCTGGTTACAGTGAGACACGATGCATCAATGTGCAGGAAAGGCCATCCAAAACATCTATTACCAAGACAGAACCCACAAAATGGAGCGTGTTGCAGAACCATTTCACGCTTTGAACAGCTGTGGTTAAAGATCCTTGTTTTGCATTCACTCACAGCAAACATAAGCAGTTCCTGCTTCATGGACCAACCTGTAACCACTTATTCCATCTATCATATTCTACTTCTGTACCTCTGAACATCCTCATGTCCCCTTTTAGCTCTCAGATAACAGTGTTTAACATGAATGAAATGAATTGTGTTGAAGTAAAAGGTCTAGAGTAATTTAGGACCCTGTATAATGTTTGCTACAAGGTCTAAGATGTGATATATGTTACAATCTATTTATAATTTTGTCATCATGATTGTCCATGCTGTAATTTTATGTTGGTCAGTTCTGTAGACGCGACATCTAGGCTATTGCAGGTCTGTCTGTCCAGGGAGAGGGATCCCTTCTCTGTTGCTCTTCCTGAGGTTTCTTCCAATTTTTCATCATTAAAAGTTTTTTTGTCGAGGAGTTTTTACTTCTCAGGACAGAGGGTGTTGTATGTTGTAGAGATTGTAAAGACCCCTGAGGCAAATTTGTGATTTGTGATATTGAGCTATATAAATAAAACTGACTTGACTTGTCTCTCCACAAAATGATGCTCGTGATACAAATATAGTTCTGGGATGACACGGAGCTTGCAACGTTTGCAAGCATGTCGCTGCAGCTCTGCATCCACCAGGAAGAAAGTTCTCCCTCTGTGGTCATTTTGTGTTGCAGGCTTAATACCACACCGAGCACTGCAAGTCCAAATAACCACATCATTTATTCTAAAGGCTCTTTTAAAACAGACTTGAAATGTCCCAACTCGTACAGATGTGCCAAAACGTTTCCAAGACTGAGCGTCCTGAAGCAGGGAAATTAAACTACTGGTATCAAAAATCTCCAACACTGCTTTCACAGCAGTTATTGGATTTCTTTTTTTAGTTCCACTGTGACCCATGTGGCATCTTAAACAGTAATAGGCACAATAAACATATTTCACCAGTCTATTTGAAGTTTGAGAGACCATTCATTTTTATCTATCTACAGGTTTGTGCTGTTTGACGATCTATCTACTACTGACAGTTGCTGAGGCCCCCATCGATTTTAAGACAACGAGGCGATGGGGCAAAACATATAAAATGAATTTAAAATCATAATCAGTCTGCTGTGGGAATATTAACAAAATTACAACACATATTATACAATGTCGAGTCCTATACGAGAATCGTTTACATGCATCCATTGTATCTACTGTACTGTATATAACCAGTTGAAATATAGACCCCAAATAGGCTAAAGCAAGCCATCAGAACTATTTGAACTTGACCCCCAGTTTGCTTTTACATATGATTTCCAGGCCCTAGTCTTTCACCCCATGTATTTGTGAATTAGGTTAAAGCGTTTGGTGCACAGGCATGTAACGTGTGCGAGGGCACCTTCCCTAAAGACATGCAGAGGAAAGCATGAGGAGGGCAGGCAGAGGCAGAAACATCCAGCACATCACATGGGAATGTCAGCGTGTGCCTCGGCAGCCTGTACCTGCCACAGGACCTGGGGCCTTTTTTAATTAATCATCACACAGGATGAATAATTCAGCCATTATCGCTGAGAATAAATAGCGAGGCTGGTTTTCCTCCTGAGTTCCACCCAATCAGTTTCCATGTTTCCCTTAATAACCTACAGATAAGGGTCTGGCCTCAGGTAAACATACTTTCTTGCTAATAGGTAGTGGCAGGAGTTTGTAAACTAAACAAATACTCCCTTGATTCAGCAGTTCTAGAAAGTTACTTCTTATACATTAGAGTCCTGTGGATAAATAGTATCATGCAAAATGACCACAGGTGATCTACTGCTTGGCCAGTGCTCACTCTTTTCCATTAGATCCTTTTTATAGGGAAACTGAAAAAAAAACAGCTAGTTTTAAACTTTCTTATGAAGAAAGACGTGTGTCACAATGATATTTTGTCATAAAGGCCTTATTCTATTTTGAAAGCCACTCAAACTCAAAGCTGCACAGTGGTGAAGCGGAAAACCAGGCATATGGTCATAGTGCAGGCTGAGAAAATGTCATTTGTTATGACATTTGTTTAACATGGATAATAATATGGATATTAATATGAAAAATGTAAGAGAGCTCCAACGGGAAATGTATGCAATATTAAAGTACTGAATTGATGGAAGATGCACTTTGGTAGGCTAATAGCTTTCTCCATGTCCAGTCCAATAAAAAAGTCCACAGTTGTATGGTATGTGAACAGCACCAACAAAAGGGACAGAGTGACAACAATATTTCCTCCAAAACTGCATTTCTTGGCTGGGTTATTATGTGAAATCTACTACGGTGTCGCCCAGCACCACCAACCACCTTGTGGCCTTTTTCCATAGCACCTCCAAAACATTGCACGGAATACACTCTCTAGTCAACTTTGATGGATGAAGCCCCCTAAAACAACAACCTGCGAAACAAATTTAGCTCATAACACAAACAACACTGCAACTAGTAGTAGTCATGACTAGTCATAGTCCAATGTCATGTGAATCAACAGCGTGAAAGCCTCATAATCTGCTAAACAACAACCAAAAGTAAGCAGCTTGGCTACTACAAGAAAATAATTCAGAATTAATATCAATTCATACACAGCACACAGGTTTAAGCAGAATATACCAGGCATGTTTTTCACAGCAGACATTTTAGCTTGTCATAGTAGTAAAGGCACAGGTGTTACTAATTAATAACGATTCACGAGTGTAACAGTGAGTAAAATAGTCAAAAAAAATAGTCAATAGTCAAAAAGAATTACGTCCTATGTCTCTTCCTAAACACTTTTCCTTGACCTCGATGGAAAACGTCATGAGGTCAAGGAAAGACATGAAGGAGAATTCATGAGGACTCAGGAAAAGACAACCAGTGTAGCCTATGAGAAGAAGAAAGGAAGCATCGAAGCACCTTTCCTTTTAGAGCATTTAGAGAATTCGACCAGCTCTTATCATGGCTTCACTCAGTTAGGAACCTTCCTAATAAAAAAAAAAAAAAGACTATTCCACCACAGCCCAGGACCCTGACACCAAAGCAGCTAAATGGAATTCAGCCATCATTCATTTTATTATTTACACCTGTGTTTTTCCTACTGTGAAATGTCAAAATATCTTCCATGAAAAAGGCTTATAAGAGCAGATGTTAGCACCAGCAAATACTAAGACATCCTCAAGATATTAACAATGGCTAAACACACATCCACTCAATATCCATGATGGCACAAGTAGCAATTAAGCTAGCCACTTACCTTGTTGAAGTGAAGCATATCCCTGGCATCACTGTTGAGGATAAATCCCTCTTTTAGAAGACTAAGAAGATACCAAGTTTTCCACATATAACAGGTAACTCCGGTTTCAACTGGTGTTTGGAGACTGTTGGCAGAATAGCTTGTTCATGAAAAAGCTACAAAAAAAAAGCAGTAGCAAGAAGCAGCTACAGCCAAGTTACCTCGGAGGTTTTACCTTTTTCTAAAGCAAGGGTACGTGTGATTTACGCAGCAGCTAGCCTGAGAGAGCTCATGAGAGAGCAGCAAATGCAACTCCAACTGCTAGCTTGACATAACTCACAGGATTGGCTCTATATAAAAAAAAATTTAAAAAAACTTAATTCAAGGTAAAGTTTACCTGCCACTTGTGGACTTTTCTTTTTACATGTTCACCTGCAATGAAGGGTTGGTTCACCAAAATTACAACAACAACAAAAAAAGAAACAAAAACCATATTTTCTCACTTAGAATGCAGATACTGTAGTTTTGGTTAACGTTATATTTGCCCAGGGTTTGAGATGTGTGTCTCTGAGATTTCTGCCTCCACCCCAATACAATGGAGGCGAATAGCACTGAAAATTACATTTAATAAATTCAAAAGCAATGTGTCAGCCTCCACCATTACTCTGCATTATCCACAGAACACGCTGTCTGTCTTTGGCAGAAAGTAGTTCCAAAGGAAACTGTTCACAGCAAGGTGTTTATCACGTGTTCACTTAAGATACACAGTATGGCCTATATGTTCAATTCACATGTGAGTTTCTTCTTCTGGTGTAAAACTATTTATGGTTTTGTCTGTTGATACTGTAAGCTGAGTAACCAGAGATAATGTGAAGTTGCCATTTACCTTTATTGATTAACTTAGCAAAGGTCCGTTAAAGCTAAATACTGTTGAGAATGTGCTTATTCTCCCTCACTAATGTAGGCATGTGGCGGGTAGATGTCAGAGGTTCCCTTAGCATTCATCATAGAATTCAATATTAAATAGAATATTGCTAGACACTTAAATCCATTTTTCTTCAGAAACAAAGACACCCTTGGCCCACTTGTGTTATTTTTAACAAGTGATCATTGGTTTCATTCTGTCTGTTAAAGCAGTTCCCAGCATGTGCCGTTATTCCTGCATTGAAGCCCTCCCTCTGATCCTGACATCCTATCACCTTGACCTTTAACAGGTGACTGAACAACCCTGAGGGGAGCTAAATAAAAGGCCAGCACTGTGTTTCCTACTGATGTCACTGATGTGATATCAATAGTTGCTCATTGAGAGGCGGACTTGCTGTTGCTTTTCTGGAGTATGAAGCCTATCTCAGAGCATCCCCCTGTTAGAGGCTGTCAGGATGTATAAAAGGGGAGGGGGAGGCTTTCTTATCCCTTCCCACTCCAAGGACAGCATGGGGGGGGCAGAGGAGCACTGATTGAGAGCAACACCTGTCAGGTGAGGCTTTCACAGTTGATGGAGCAGAAGGAGCACCAAGTCGACTGCTATGACTGCTAATCTCTGACGTGGCAACCTGCCGGGCTTCACCGGTCTCCAGAGGGAGAGCGCCAGGAGCCCGAGCGCCGAGGCTTTTCCAGGGCTGCAGTCCTGATAATGTCCTCCCCGAACAGAATGAACCACGGTGATATGCTCTAAATACATTTCATTATCATCATCATGATTATATCACTAATTGTGTGTACTCGGTAATGTGCTGCAGTAGCCCCCTCCTGGGAGGTGTCTGAAAGACTGAATGATTAAAACATGTATGATGAGCCATGCATCAAAACGTCCCTGCGGGCTCCCTCACAAGATACATGTAAGCGGCTCCAGTGACACTCGGAGTGAGCAAACAGCAGAGGATGTGGTCTACCAAGAGATGAAAGGCTGAGGAGGAACCTGCAGGCAATAACGATACAGCAGGTGGATGTTAGAGATGCAGGGGATTGACCTGAGCTGACCCCATCCATATCCATAAACCCACACATACATAACCTTTATACCCTCAGACATGACTCCAGTGCAACCTAAATAATTCCACTACCACACAATAAGTAAACCAAAGGCTGAGGTTCAAGTCATGGCTGGACTACTTTGGCCTGCACAGGGGTCTGTTTCCTTCTTTATGTGTGGTTGACAGGAGAGGATAAAGTTTTTGTGACAGCTTTTGATGAATGTTTAATCCAACATTCATACATCCCGGGCTGGGATTGGGTCCCCAGTCAAAACCCACCAAAGACACACAGCAGGTGTGTGAAATATTCATTCACTACACGCTTCATTAAGAATGAAACATACCATGGTCCCCGTTCATTTATTAATTTCGATTATCGAAACAAAAGACAGAAAAATGAGAGATTAAAACATGGTGGGTGCGCTATTCTATATTTGTCTCACAGATTTGTAACAATTTGTTTTGTGACAAATAACTCTGCCTGTTGAAATCCCGCTGTCATCTTGCTGAGAGTCAGGCAGCTACAGCGAGAGGAGCTTTCATGTGAGGGCTGTAACAAATCACTGTCTGCCTGGGAACCTCCAGCTCTGCATCCGACTGCAGCAGTTTGACCTTTGACCGGTCCAGGAGCGTCCGGTGACTCATCGCATTAAGCATGCTGATATATATCTGAGCCATCAACCGCAGACGGGACAGTTTTCATATTTTCATTAATTAACGGTGAAATATTATAATTAATGATCTCTCTTGGTGATGAGTGACTGCACTCGGACAGATGAAATGACTGCTGTCGTCCCTGTCAAGGATTGGGCTCCTTCTGTTTTTTTTTTTTTCTCTCAGAGTGGTGAATATGTCATTGTTGAGTGTCAGTGCTGTTTCAACATATGCCTACCCTCTTTGAGTGAATGTGTCACATAGATTACAGAATTTCCCCACGGACATCATTAAAGTTTCATCTAATCTAATCTAATTAAAACAAGGATGTGCAAGTCCTGACACACTGTCCAAGGCTGCGCGTGCTGTTTTGTTCTGAGACATTATGGCTTTGCCACAGTCAAAACACAATCGCTATTCAACATAAAACGGACAATAAAAATATATTTGGTATTCATTTGAAATGTAATAAAGATAAATATGCCAACAAGGTATGTCACTGTTGTTAAGTAGTCTGATTACAAAGGTATTGGCTGTTTATGTTTCAGATTAACTTATTAGTCACCAGCAGTATATGTACTAAAATGTTACAGAAAATAGGATGCAGTCATTCTATAAAGAAATAAATCTAAGGAGACAAATATTTCAATGCAAATAATGCATATCAATCAATCAAGGATCTTTCGAACAAATCAAATGCTATTCAAGTGACTGACAAAACGTACGATGATTTAGAGGCATACACGTTGAAGGTTTGATGGCAAAAATATATGAATGTTGGATTTCATCGCTGTAATATGAACAAACAAACACCTATATAACTGTATTCATATTCCATTCAGTATAAAAAATAATTCATTGGCCTTTACCATGTTTTTTCCCCCCTCTTTAGTTGTAATTATGGTTTTTGTTTCACAAAAAACATGATGCAATTTAAATATAAAAAGAGACAAAGACACTCATTCAAAAACAGTATGCAAAATGTAAAATATATAAATTGTTAATATGCGCAGTGTGTATGGATATTAACACTCATTAATATATCTGAGCAAGGTTATTGATTGTGATCACTTTAGATGCTAGCTGACAGTCTGTCGGGGGGTAATGGCAGATTGAAGTGGAGAGTTCAAAGGACATTTCAGAGATCAGAGATGGTATTTTCCGCATTTGATCCAGTGCTAGTTTTTCTGATAGCTACAGAGGGTTAAAGGTCAAAAACGGCAACAATCACCTTGTGAATAGAAATTATACACCTCATATGTTCACATTATCATACGTCTCTTTACTTATGAAGCAGAAGACACAGTCGTCCAACACGCCGTCCATCTGCTCCTGCTCTCAGACAGCATGTTTCATGTTTGTTGCTCAGTATAAAGGCTGAGCTGATGTTTGTTATCTTGATAATGTATCAGCTAAACAGGAAGACATTAAACCAGCTTCACTTGAACAGGATACAATGTTGGTTTTATACAATCAGGTATGTAAAACTACAACATGGAATTAATCAGTGGTTGCCAACCTTTTTGGTTTATGACCCCTTAAAATGAAGCCCTTTAATTACAGGTTATGGCCCGAGTGTGGACCTGAGTTGTGAGCAGCTCAACCAAAAAGTGATTTTCTCTTCTCAGATCGATTCATTTAGAAGATTTTAAGGTCCGAGGAGGTGAAAATATCCAATATTTCACAAGAAAAGCAAAAATCACACAAAAGTTGCAGAAAAGTATAATTTTGTGTAACTGATTTTTTGTTTGTATGTATCCCTTTAATGATTTTATGACCATCAGCTGGGATAGGCTCCAGTCCCCCACAACCTTCTGAGGATAAGCAGTATAAATAATGGATGGATGGATGGATTTTGTGACCCCACAGATTTATCTTGGGATGGACTGGAAGCCATTGGAATATATAACTCTACCTGTAACAAGTAAGAGATAAGGACATTTTATTTTATACAATAAAACGTAAGACTTTCCTAATGGTTTCAGCCCAGGGCTCTTACAGTCTTTGCACAGATTCTGTGGATATCTGTAACTGAAGTAACGTGTAAGTTTAATTAAATGTATATGGTATGAAATTGACGTCATGGTTTCCACTCAGTAACTAATATTTGCTTTGCAGCAGTGAGTCCACCTATCTTAAGTCCATTTTAGTCCCCTTTCCAGCAGCAAAACTTACATGTAAGCTTTCATTTAAAAGGACAGTGTCATTATGAGTGAGACTGGCGAGCTGACTTGTTATTTAGAATAAAATACAATGTCACAAAATATGACTGGGACCATACACTCAGTTGAGTTTATTTTGTACGCCTAGCTAAAGTAATGCAGTGTAATACAACAGCCCTGCAATAAAGATTTTCTTTTCATTAAATCAAAACTTAAAATAAATAAATTCAACTGTATATATTTACTTTTTCTCCTTTTTCCCCTGCCGCGCTCCACGGCGTCACTTCCGCCACACAGAAAACATGGCGGCTGCCAGTCAGTCAGATTCAGCGCATTCACTGCCCAGAAATGTAGTCATAAAGACCGAGCCAGAAGCCGAGGACGATCTACTCTTCGGCCCAGATGATGTGCCAGTCAAGCGGGACCCCGTTGTCCCGCTCATGGCCCCGGTCAGCGGGCTGCAGCCGCTCACCTGGTCGCAGGATCACCGCCTGGCCGTATCCACCACCAGCTCCATGTCGCTGATGGAGCTGGTGTGCGATGTCCACAGCAACAAACAGGACCTGACGCTGCACAGGACCTCAATCCCCGTCCCCACAGAAGCGCACAAGCTGCGGGTAAATATCCACAAATGTTCGCCTGTTTACTCCATAGAGTCACACGTAATAAAGGAAAAGAGATGGACCCAGGTAGCACTTAATGTTAGCTTAGAAAGTACGGCTGTTGATAGAACTTCAGCTAGTACACATTGAGACTGATAGCTCAGCCTGGCGCGGGTTGTGTACCGAGTCCCCGTGCTGTCAGGTGGCAGATAAAGGCTATGTACATGCTGTAATGTGTTGTATTAGGAAACAATAACAACCGCTGCAGCCAGCTGCTGAGCTAGTTAGCATAGCTCTCTCTCGCTCCATATTCACGTTATGATTGTTTATTCCATAATGTACATTTAACAGCGTCGGTATTACCCAGCCTCTGTTTTTGTAACCCTACCATGGCATAAGTATGGTAAGTGGGATGATTGCTGCAAAGGGCACTGGTTTTGTTAGGCTCTAAACTACATGTTGACGCCAAATCAAACACTGCAAATGAATTACTGTGCCGTCTTAAACAGGTTTGAGACAGAATCTATCAGTGAAATCAGTCTGGCATTGACTGTAGATGAACAGAAAACCGTTTAAGATCCCCTCCAGACATGTTTTAAGACATCTACTAATACCCTGCTCTGAATACTAATTTGTGTCTGATATGGTTTTTCCATATAACAGTTCAGTTAACTACTTCAAAAGTTGCTGGACACAAGATGTCTTTTACTTCACTGAAAAGTCCATTCAGTGTATGTGCACTGGAGGCTTAAAGTTTCCACATCACACTTGTGTAAGTTGCACACTGGACCACGACTGGCTTCCAAACGAGCTGTGATGTCACAAAATCATGCTTGTAGATCAATTCTTTTTCCCCCTCCAGCAGATGAATGTGAAAACAGACTTTTAGTGTCAAACCCTGCACATACATCATTCTGCACAATGAAGGTCAAACATCCAAGTCAAGTAACAATAAGCAAAACCCTTTTTTTTTTTTTTTTTTTTTTTTTTTTTTGTGGTGGGAGACTTTAATATGCTGAAAACTTTATGGCATATGGCTGCCTAATCTTCAGCTATTATGGAAAAGTGAAGCTCATGATTGTAAGTAATGAGTGAACAGTCTTGGAGCACAAAAAAACATTTGAATTTTTAAATGGTTGGCACTCCCTTAGGTAAAAAGGATCTATCTGAAGATTTCTTCTTTCACAGTATTTGCACCACATTCCCAGTGCTGTGAAACTTTAAAAATTGAACTGGATACAAGGCTGGCTTGATTGAAGTAAAGAGTAAATTTCTGCCTCAGTTGTCAGCTGTGTTTTGTGTGCAATGTCCTTCATTTTTACTAATGAACTACATGCAGCTGTGTTATTTGCCGTGTGCCTTGGACTGCCAAATGTATATAGTGTTTTAGCCAGAGAGGGTCAGAGTATTGTATCATGTTCATACAATATGGATGTATTTTTCAACAAAAGTACCACACAAGTGTGTCTAAAGAATATGTAAGTGATTACAAAATAACATCTGTGAGTCTATTGGAGTAGTGCTACTACTATTTGTCTACTTGTTAAGCAACTTGTGTAAACAAGCTTCAGAAACACAGCCAAGCTCTACTACTCACTGGTGTGCTATTAGCTTGGCAGTGGTGGACATTTCGGTATTTTCATTATTTACTGGACTGAAAGATAATTAAAGCGATGGAATACAAATGTCGACGAAAAGAGAAACTGAAAAACAATTTTGCTGTGCTAACTCTGTCTCTGAGCAGCTGCTCTAGTGTGTAAACATGATTGTTTATAGGTTCGTCTTCTCTCCAAAAATCCACTTGGCAGATGAAATACTGGATGGAGCTGCATTTTATAATCCACTAGGCACAGTGGCAGACAGGCAAAGTTGGTTTCCTGCTGTCATTTACAGATATGATTAACTGCTTGTAAATAGGAGGGCTACTGATCAGGGAGCAGTAGATGATGGCTCTGAAGGCCACATACTATCTGTCTAATGATACTGTTGCGTCAGCCATCCATGTATATACTGTGATCCCATGGCAGGTCATCCATTTGATTGAATTTATTTGTCAATGATGCACTTTTCCTGCTTTTAGGTTTTAAACACTGTCATTAGTGTCACTTTTCCTGTACATGATATATTTTACCATCATTAGGGTCAATTTATAAAAAAGCACTTGAACTGATGCCAGTGTAACCCCAAAGTTGACAATTAGTAATGGAAGTCAAGAGTGTTTTGGGGTTTTAAAATGTAAAATAATTTTTCTAAGAATTTGTCAACACTGACTTTCATTACTATCAAATGTAGTCTTCAATAGGGGTGGGAATCACAGACATACTCACGATACGATCACGATATTTTGCCCACAATAACGATGATATCACGATACAGGCGAATCCTAATAAAATACATCATTATGTTGTATCATACATCATTTGTGCAAGACCTCTGCCTCTTAATTATATTAATAATTGTAGTTATTTTGCAGTGACAGTAATAACTTTTTTTAACAGGCTAGGTTAGCACACCCACCGGCCGAATCTCCCTCTTTAAGGACGGTGGCCTTGTGGGTAACCTGTGTATGTGACGTAGTCTACCGGGTGTGTTGTGGGAAGTGAGTCTCTCCCGGTGTGTGAGAGAAGTACCAGCATGTTGCTGCAGCCACAGAAAAGTGCATGCTATTAGGGGGAGTTAAGTAACTTTAGTCAGCCATAAAGTGTTTAGATAAGCTCAGGTTGCAGCATTATAGTTACTGAAAGGCCGTATGTTTGCTGCCACAGAAGAGAAATAAAAAGTCCCTGTTCATGCAACGTTACTATGGCGTCTTCTGCGTTCTTCACAGCAGAGTTGGTCCACATTGTGAAAAGCTAGTTACCAGCTATGAGCCAGGCTAAAATAAACTAAAATACTTCTTGTTAATAAAACTAATTGGTTGATGTTCTCGTTTTGATTGGCACCCTCTAGTATGAGACATGAAGTAATGAGATTCTAGTACGGTAATGTCAACAGGCAAAATGCGGAAAAAATCTCAGGCTACAAATTAAATAAAAAAACATCAATACTTGACACAAGTGTTCCATTATGCATCACGTGAATAAAGGTGACGATATATTGTTGTATTGATTATTTGTCCCACCCCTAGTCTTCAACAGTTGAACTGCGAATATTGTTTCATATGTGTATGTTGAAATGACTTGCAAACTTTTCTTAAACCTGACCTTTAACCTTTTAAATATTGCTTTCAATTGTGTTTTTAACTTTAAGGTGGGACCAGCAGCAGAGCTAGCTCAGGCAATGGAGAAGTTCACTGCACATCCAGACCCCACAGTAAGGCAAGTTTTTCTGGCCGACAGAGTGATCAACCCATCAATAGGCGTACACAAAGGAATAAAATATGGCAGTTGGTCTCCATCAGGTTGTGACTCAAGTGGGCGCTGTCTGCTCGCTTGCCTAACCCTCGACCACAGACTTACCATTCATAACAGCCACAAGCGTCTCGAGTGGAACATGCTAGTCGATCTCACCAAAAAGTACAGCGAGAGGCTAAAGGAGCGAGGCTACGCCAAAAAAGACAACAGTCCTCCGCAGGCAAACCTGCTGGACTTTGACGAGCTGCAGCGCCGTTTCCGTATGCAGACTCCTCTGAGAATGGAGTGGTCAAGCGTTTACACGACCAAACAGGTTCAGCCGGACAACACATGCATAGATGTGGAGATGGTCCTCCTCGCCGTCTTAATGGAAAACGGTGACCTTGTTTTGTGGAAGTTTGAGTTGCCCTTTATAAACGGGGCAGATGTTGTGTTTTATGACATTGTCGAATCAGGTGTGACTAGACCCAGTGACTTGGCGTGGTGGGAGTATGAAAGCGCAGATCGCCGGATGAGCGGCCTGATTGTCGGCAGTGAGGTGGGACCGGTCAAGATCATGCCGGTCAGCCTCTCAGGAGTGAAGGGCTACTTCACCCTTCGACACCCTGTCATCCTCTGGAAGGAGTGCGACGAAATCGCCGTTGAAAACCTCAAATGTGTCCCGATGATCCACCCGATCCAAAAATCCAGCTGCAGCCTCATCGTGGCCTCGCGTGGTTGCTACGTCTTTTGGTGTTTGCTCATGATTTCGCCAGCCGGACTAAATGTGCACAATTCTCACGTGGCGGGGCTGCACTCACTCCCAGTGGTCTCGCTAGCAGTCAGCCAACATGGCGTCGCAGTGTACACATGTTCCATAGACGGATGGATAAAAAAACTGACACCAACATTTACAGAGAACACTTTGATTTTTAAACAAGAGGACATGTTGCGACCTGAAAACCTAACGGGAAGGAGGATACACGGGATTGCAGTGAGCCACAACGGAGCGTATATTGCACTCGCCAGCACACAAGGTATGGTTGCTGGTTATCATCCAGTTCACAGGACCTACCAGGTTCACTTTGTGACCCTGAAAACGCCAGAAATGGCAGCAGCACTGCTGCTCAAGTCCCCCACCCAGAACTTGTACAAAATGGCCGACCTGCTTGATCTCGTGAGGTGGCAAATTTTGAAAAACAAGTGCATCCCTGCGTCGCTGCTGGAAGAGCTCGATCAAAAGATCCAGGAAGTAGACTCGCCCTACCTGTGGCGTTTCAAGCTCTTTTTGGTGCGTATACTTCACCAGTCGCTACAGACGCCTCCCACAGATCACCGATGGAAACCCTCACGCGAGGAGAGCAAGGTGTTTGTAAGGGAGAAGGAAGAGGAGGACGGGAATGACGAAGATGCCGCACAAGAGGACGGCGAGCCTGGTGGAATGAAACCGGAGAAGGAGGAGAATCGGGAGGAGCAGATGGTGGAGGTGCAGGCTTGGATCAATGCTGTAGAGACCCACCTGATGAGAGAAAACATGAAGAAGGTGCTAGGGGTGGTGTACCTCAACACCTGGATTGCTCAGAACACCAGCATACCCACCTGCGGCCTAGTGGAGTACCTCTCCAGAGACGCTAACGACAGAGCTTCAGAGGTAAGAATAATTATTCACTTCAGCTTCTTACCACAAATGTTGTGATCCTTTGTTTTTGCTCTGACTTGATGTCAGATATGCTGATGTAAGTGATATTTATACAATCCAACATAAAGCAGCTGCACAGTGTACACTCATTAAAATGAGTGAAGTAGCCCAGAGTAGCTTATGGTGGCTAATGTTAGCTAACTTTAGACAGATATTGTTGTAACTAACATTACTGATTTATTAACAGTTCATTTATTATTAATTGACTCCTAACCACACTACATGGCCAAAAGTATGTAGACTGCTGGAATATTGCACCCTTATGTCATTGGCGAATATTTCATTCCAAAACGAACAGTCTCCACTTTCCTGCTTTCGGCCTTCCCACCAGATTTTGGAACCTGGCTGCGGGGATTTGCTCCCATTAGAGCATTAGTGATGGTGGGCAATAAGGCCTGGCTCACAGTCGGTGTTCCAGTTCATCCCAGGGGTGTTGGATGAAGTTGAGGTCAGGACTCTTTGCAGGCCAGTCAAGTTCCTCCACACCAAACTGGGAAAACCATTTCTTTATGGACCTGGCTTTGTGCACAGGGGGAGGCATTGTCATGTTGGAACAGGAAATGGTCTGCTCCAAACTGAAGCCACAAAGTTGGAAGTACACTGTATGAAATATCATTATATAAGATTTTCCTTGATGGGATGTATTTCCCTTTGAAGCAGGTCAGTGAGGATCAGATCAAAGAGTAAACCAGTGGACTATGGAGAGAAAGGCAGTTTGATTTGATAGGATAAGCAGAAAGGTGGGATTGTTGAAAGGATTCTGATGATTTTGTCGGTTGGACTTTTTAGTTACACCCCATATGAAATGAAAATGTCTCAATGCGCCATCTACTGTTTTAAATCAGCCCTGAACCTGGAGGCCAATGCTGACATAGAGTCAACCAGTTGGGATCTGTCTACGTCATGAAATGTATATACAAAAAGACTCTAATCAGTGTCAGTCAGTCTCCCCCATGTCCCCTGACCCACACACTATGTAGCCATGAGGCCACGCCTCCTCCAGTTGTTGTTCCCTCACTTGTTGCATTTTGCTGGGAGAGAGGGTTGTAGCAGAATTTGAGGGTGGAGTTACACTTTAATGTCTGTTTATAAACTTTGACTTTGTACAGCCACTTCTGCTGATCAGTTCTCATATTAGTGTTTCAGATCAGCTCAAAATAAAAACGTTTCAGCTTTCATGAGATCAGCACTAAATTCGCATTTGTGCTGCCTTCTCTGCTACCATTATACAAGTTGGATGAAAATGAATTCAGTGTTGCCTTCACTTACATTCTCTGTCTCTCTCTCTCTCTCTCTGTGTGTATCATCCTTCTCAGGTCCTCATTGGCCACATTAAGAAAAAGATGAACAAGCAGACGTTCTCGGAGCGCTGCAGCCTGTGTCAGTCGGTGCTGCCCTTCTCCGACCACAAACAAGCAACCTGTAAAAACGGCCACATGTGGCTCAGGTACACGGATTATTCTTGGATCTAATGGAATTCACTAAAGATTGTTTTTGAAATTTTTTTTTTTTTTATTAGCTTTAGCCTCGATGTGCACCGCTGGTTCAGATGCCAGAGTTGAGTCTGACAGGCCATGAATTGAATCTTAATGCCAAATGCCTTCTTTGACGCTCTTCACAGAGCAGTAATCAAACCTCCCACCTCCTGATATTTACCCACGCACCACTCTCATCGTCTCATAAATATCCTGTCAAACATTTCTCCTGCCTTCTCGCTAGCTAGGACGTGGTGCCTCTGGTGGGCACTGAGAAGGGAAATCTGTGCCCATCACCTGTACCTGTGCTGTTTCTGCTCTACCTTTGTGTGTCTCTCCTTCTGTGTGTGTGTGTGTGTGTGTGTGTGTGTGTGTGTGCATGTCTCTGTCCCTGCCAGCCCAGCTCTCTAATGCCTTTCTCTCGGTCTCTCCTCCAGGTGTGTGTTGTCATACCAGGCCTGCCAGACGCTGACGTTCAGACGTTGCCTCCTGCTGGATAGCATCGCCAGACTGCCAGAGCCTGAGGGTAAGCGCCACTTTCCATCTCTCTTTCTCCACCTCCATTTCACAGTCTTCACTCTCCGTCAGCCGTCTCCTCCTGTCACCTTCGTCAGACTTCACCCTGCTCTGCCGCTCAGATCAGCGCTTGACATTTGTGGATTTCGTGTCAGTCGAAAACATCATACTTACTGGAAATTAGCTGTTTTTTGTTTTGGAAAAGTGTTAAAAGTAGGGCTGCCTCCTGGTAAAGTGAAGAGTTGAGTCATTGGTCAGAAAGCTCAGTCTTATCTCAGGCTTTTTCTCCCGCTGTGCCATATTCATAGAAGAACGCAGGATAAAAGCTAACGGTGTTATACAAAGGTAGTTGTGTTGCAAGTTTTGTTGCACTCTTAAACAAGGTTCATACAAAGTCTTAAAAGTTTGGAAAATGCTTAATTTGAATCATTATATTTTCAAGGTTAGGAATATGCTAGAATTCGAATATACTCGTTTACTTGATAGCCTTGATGAGGCTTCAAGAGTCTGGACGTTTTTGGTTTAGGTACCGTGAAAGTGCTCTTAAAAAGCTGTACAAACCCTGCTTAAAGACAGCTGAAAAGCAAAATGCAAACTTTTGTTTAAGTTTTACGCGAATTTTACTTGACAACAACGAACATGTAAAATCCACTTGAAACACATACGTAGCCTTAACTCATTTTTCATTATGCCATTTTGGGACACAAGGAAGGTTCTCTTCTTTTTCTCAGAAATCTGTCTCATGCCAACTTTTCAGACGAATGGCAGGCTCAACATTTTCACTCTAACTCTGGAATTATGAAATCTTTGTCTGACTTCATTCACTTTGGTTCATTGCAGCTCAGTGTGCACTTTGCATGCACTTAGGCAACCGGGTTATAGTTTCTGCAGTAACGGGATTTCCTAAACGTCATGTAAAGACCCCGTGTCTGTAATCGTGGTAGGAGGTTAGAGTAGGAACCAATTATGCCAGCCAGATTTCTCCTGGAGAATGTCGTTGCCACGCAAACGCGTGACCGGGTTTCTAATTGGCTTTTTACATGTGAGCATGTGCACGACAAAAACACACAAGGAAAGTGTCTGGCGGGATGACAGGAAAGATCAATACACTACGCATAGTGATACATCCTTGTACTCTAAATACTCCAAAGTCTGCACTACAGTAACCAGGTTATTAAAGTGCATGTAACCGATCACCTGTGTAACCTGGTTTCTTGTGTGCATGTAACAACACGGACCGTCAGAGATTGATCTTGACATTTAACTTTGTGGGTCCAATCGATTTGATCTGTCAATCATTTCTGTGATCGTTTTGGCCAATGCTCAGATGTTTTATTGAACTTGGAGATGAGCGTGGATTACTTTAACTTGTAGAAAGCAAAAAGTAGTTAGTCAGATACAGTTTTCTGACATCTTTACTCTGTGTTTGTCTGTAGCACATCAGTCCTTGACACACAATGAATGCATCATCACATCAGCACAACACTGGGTGCAATCAGATCCATCTTGAAACTGAAGTAATGCCCAACAAACAAACGGGTCTAGTATCAGTAATGTGGTTCCTGCGGTGGTTAGAGTTGGGAGAGGACAACGGCGCACTCCTCCCAGCGTTTGAGGACAGGCTTCATCTGGCTGCTACATACGTCCCAGGTCTTTTATCCGTCTCGCCTGATCGTCTGTTTTGCCTTCTTCTGTATTTGGTTGTAAAACCATGTGTGGCAATTATTGTTGTCTTTAAACCCTTTTCAGACTTGGAATACGTAACATTTCTGGCTTCATCCATCGTAAAAGTAATAGCCCAACCATAGGTCTGTGCTACGTCAATGTTTTGTTATAGCTATATTGGGACATGACAGAACGGTTATGGAAAGAGCACCAACGCTCGCACAAAATTGGGAATCTGGTGATCAGTATCGAGGAAGAAGAGTGTTCTGTCGCAGGCTTCATCACTGATTTGAGTTTTAAAACATATTCAGTAGCTGAAACCTTAATTAATTACCATCATTGTTGTTGTCATGGGGCTCTCATTTCATTTTTTTCTTCCCCCTATGCCACAATGGTGGGAAAAAATCACTTTGAATAGAGTGATCTGACATGAGCTAAATCTCCTCAACAACGTGAGAAATGGCTAATTCCCAGTGTTTCTTACTTTTATTAAACTGATGCATTTTCTTCGTGCATAAGAGATGAGTTAAGAATTATAAGATGATCTCTTTTACAAAAATTAAGTGAGGAATTAATTATATGAATATGAATTAGCCTTTACATCAGAGTGATGACATTTAATTCAGACTTGTCTGCTGAAAGGGTTTCAGGAACGTTACTACGTCCAATCTAGTAAGACTGCCAACATTTACAATTCCCATCACATTTAAGTAATGGAAGTGCAAGCCTGAATCATTCCATATTTGGAAAACACGACTTGTTTTCTTTCCACCCACAGATCCAGAGTGGATAAAGAAGATTCTGCAGGCACCCTGCACGCTCTGCGACTCGCCGATGATCTAGAGCCGACCGATCGGAGGAACCTCAGGACTTCCCTGCGACCTTCGGAGCCTCCCGCTCTGACGCAGGGTCCAGACATCACTGCTGCCATTTTTTTATTTCATGTGTTTTGTTCACGTTTTTTATTACTTTGTATTGGTATCTTAAAAGGGGGGCAAATAAATGGCTTTGATTATACGTTCTAACTCGTATTCCCTTACAAGTGTGCAGAGAAGCTGTTTCCCCCTGCCATGGTTTAAAATGAATATTTTACTGAGGTAACACATTTTGGACTCAAACTTTACAGATTTCTTTATTTTCCCCCGCTAAAATTAATTCCCAGTCAGACACAGTGTTTGCACAAGGGTGCAAAAAACAAAGTTTAAAATGTGGTTATATGTGGAGGTTTCTATTATTCAGTAGGACTTTAGGGCACCATAAATAAGCTCCCTCATTTTCCTTATGTTGACTATATTTCCTTTGGTGTAGTTTGTATTGCAAGTAAGTGGAACTTACTCTGCTAGTCCTATTTTAGTGAGGTTTTTTTCCTCATCATTTTTTAAATTTTTTTATTTTTTTTTTTTAGCACAACAAATAATACACTCTGAATAATACATACTCTGGAAAAAACAACATACCTACTTTAATTGGCACTGTAAAACAATTTCCAAGCCCTGGGAGGAGGAGGAGGAGGAGGTGGGTGGTGGTGGTGCTCCTCCTCAGTCATTCTCTCAGATGAGGACTTCCGCTAATGTAAACGCAGAAGAGAAGGAGCGGCGAGGCAGATGAGATGAGCAAGGAGGCAGGAAGAAAGCGAAAAAGTGTGCTTAAAAACCCGGCGCAGTCCCTCCCCAGGGAGCGGGGCTGTAATGAGATTCAGCAGTAATGAGGGACAGAACATGGCGCCAGATGTGATTCTAATTCTAATCAAGAAGGGGAGGGGGGGTCGGTGATAGGGGGGTTAGAGAGCATATTGTTAAATACAATTAACCCTTTTTTTCATATGTGGAGTGAACAAGGACTGAAGGGAGGGGATACAGGCTCAGCGACGTGTTCTCGGCCCTGGCTCCTTGTTTTGGAGACATGGAGATCGGCGGCCAGTGATCAAAGAGGAAGCTGGACCTGAGAGACTGGGCCCAGCAGAGTCCAGTCCTCTATCTCTCTCATCCCTTACACCCCCCTCCTGGCCCGACAGAGGTGGGGCGGTGTCTGCCCTCCTTCTGGTGTCACTGGAGATGATAGCCTGCCCTGGGGCAAGGAGAGGGGAGGCAGCTCGGCTCCAAACACACAGGACCTCATGAAAGGGGAACCTTTTATTTATTTATTTTTATTTTTTTAAAGCCACATTTCTTTACCCAGTGGTGGCATTTATTTGCCCAAGTGAAGATTCAGTTGGGGAAAAGAAAGGGGCGTCTCCCATTTGACTAGAAAGTGAATCATTTATCACATTATCCTGTGTAGGAGGACGAGTGGTGAGATTAGTTTTAGGAGTACAAAAAGCTGCAAGATCCATGTTTTGAATGAACGGGGGCAAGCAACAATACCAGTAATAATATCCTATTAAGTAGATTGACTACTTGTTTAAACATAATTTACTCAAACTGCTCACTTTAGCCCTTCTGAAGAGTACTACCCGTTAGCTGAGCCAGATCTCACAGTAAATTCACAGCTTTTAGTGCAAATATTTAATCTGAAATGTGCAAAAAATTGCAGACCATGTGGGCTTAAACACTGCATTTTCTGCAATACTTTGGTTTTCCAGAGCTTTCAATCATATCTCATGGTCTTCCTTAGCAGGAAAAAGTTACGTGAAGTATGCACAGTTTCATTCTTTTTTCTTTTCTTTTTTTTAAATAAATTTTTTCGGGCATTTTAAGCCTTTATTTGCTAGTGGAGAGAGTCGGGAAATGTGGGGAAAGAGAGCAGTGCAATGACATTCATCAAACGGTCCAACCAGCCAGGAATCGAACCGGGGAGTCGCAGCTCAGGGCATTTGCGCTCACGTTTCTGAGCTAATAAAAATCTAGTAAGTGGACCGTGAGTTAAGTTTTTTTCATGTCAAATTATGAAACCACTGTTTTCCTTCCATTCCTCTTGCGACATCCTTTGTGATTTTATTTTAGTAAAGGATAAGTAAAAGGAGTTTTCAGTTTTTTTGCCGCCAGGTTCTACGTCACTTTCCAGATGTGCACTCCCCCAAAAAACAAACCAAAACTTAATGAAAAAGGCGTGCCAGCAGTTTCACTGTTATTCGATGAAGAGACGTTTGTAGAGGAAGATATGAAACATTTTGGTTTCAAAAGGTGTATTAAGTTCAGTGATTCTCTCCAAAGTGGTGGCCAAAGTATCTTATATAAGAACGCTTTATCACAGATTTTCAAAGGAATACAAGTTCAAAGGAAAACATGAATCCTCCTGATTGTGCCAAACACAGCAGAACGGTAAGATTACCTTACTTTTGCAAAAATGAGCTGATTTCAGCGCTTCATTAAAACTGCTCAGGGTTCAGTTACAAGTTTCAGACAGCACTCCAAAAAGCATGAGCAAGTCACCTGAAAAGTTAAGCCTTGTGATGAGCTTTTCATCAGCCCTGGCTGTGGTATAGGTTTGCAGTGTTTGGTGCCTTTATGTTGTTCTCAGCCTGGGGATTTGGTGCTCCGTGTTCTAGTTTGTCAAGTGGAAGTGGCTCCTCACGTTCTAATGTTCCTGTCACTGATAGGTGGAGACCAGGACTGTTACAGAGGTTAGCTGTGTTTGGTTGATCCTCCTCTTGCTTTAGTATAATAATCCGTCAAAGAGCAGCTCCACTAGTAATTACCTGCTTCCCCTCCCTTTCTCTCCCACTGTCTTTGCTCTCAGGACTTCAAACAGGGGATTTTCTCTTTGCATACAATATTTATATCCTTTATGTCAGTGGCTGGATGGCATAAAACATACATGGCACCTTTTCACACCTTAATTTCATGTGATGTTCCTTTTGTTTTGTTTAGACTAGATTCTGAACGCGATATGTCCCACTTTAATCTCTCAAGAGCATCTATTCATTTTGTCGCTTCAGAATATTCCAATTTACTCTGTAAAAAAGTGGCAGCAGCTGCTTTACTGCCTCAGACTGCATCACCTGGTGGGACACTGTTTCTATTCTCTTGCTGCTTTTACGAGTCTCCTGTTGATTTTTTTCTACATTTTGTCAGATTTTGCAGAAAAGTTCGGGAGTAGTTCATGACGATATACAGTATAATAATAATAAAAATAACTTATTTGTATAGCACCATTCAAAACATAGTTACAAAGTGCTTCACAAATAATACATAACAGAAGAAACTCAAAAAAGGGGGAAAAAAAGTTAATGCAAAAAAGCAAGTGAAGAAATAATTGTGGTTGCAAGACGAACTTCAACAGGAAGACTGTTCCAGAGTGTTGGGGCGCTGACTGCAAAAGCACAGTCTCCTTTAGTTTTAAGTCTAGATTGGGGGACCGTTAGCACCGTTTTGTTGTGAGATCTGAGGTTGCGCGCAGGTAGATAGGCGCATATATGCCATCATGAGACAATATAAATTTGTCAAACGTCAGAGATGCCACACTGTCTATATCACGGTAGCTTTTCTTTCAATTCAGTTTTATTTATATAGCGCCACTGTATAATATTATTTACAGAGACCCACCAGTTCCGCACAATGACAGTGGCAAGGAAAAACTCTAGTTGTTTCCTGTTGTTAGCGACTTCAATTAGTCAATGAGCAGGAACGCTTCATGGCAATACGGAATATTTCTATGATTTTTGTATCAATGTGCTGAAGGACTTCGATTTGTGAGGTATTTAACTTGCAGGATTACACAAAAATAGACATTCTTGATTGATTAAAAAATATATATCACGATATTATGATGGTATGTTCTGGTTGTTTGCTAGCTTTTCACTGAAGGTAACAGTATTTTAGTCAACCAGTGAATCCTAAAATCTGATTTTTAAAGAAATATACAGATGGGGTGACATCACTTCACTTGTTTCTTAAGCCAGTCAATTTCTAGATTAAAGTACAATTTTCGTGATAACCAGTGTGCAGCGATCTGCCTTGATATCGATCTGTCCTGTGTTGAGGTATTGAAGTGCATGTCAGGAAAACCCTTGAAACAAGTGGACTGATCTCACCTCGCTGGCAAGATTATCCTCACGTTTCCAGAAGAAAAAAAAAAAGTCTTCTGAAAACCTTCACTTTTCCTCTGGTGAACTGCCTTTTTCCTCAACTGATTCGAGATCTTTTGGAGTGGGCTGCAAAGGCTTCAAAAAAGTTAACTTTAGTTTAGATATGGTAATTAACAGTGAAGTTGCAGGGCTGGTCAACACAACCTAAAATCTATATCACGATCAATTGTAACAATTAGTTTGATAAATATAAATGTAAGGATTTTTGTATATATATTTTTTTTGGGTGGGGTGCATTTTTTTAAAATGATAACCTCAGAAATCTTACTTCTCTTTACAGTAATTGCACATGTGTAGCATCCAGACAGGAAGCAGAATGTCCCTCAGCTCTGAAATAAACATGGCTGTCTGTGAAGTTAGGACCCAATAGTACACCACACTACACACTTTGGCACAGCGTTGATCCGGAGTTGCGTCACTGCATTTCTGCAGCTGCTGTCTCCCCTCCACTCCCCCATGAGGCTCCTCTCTTCTGTTTCCGAAGTCTTCTAAACTGAGCCACAGCCCCCCCACCACCACCCCACAAACTTGTCAGTGCTAATGAAGTCAGTATGCAGGGTCGTCTTCTGCTCCCTCTGAACTGATGGGGTGAACATGGTTGTCTAACTGGTTGACTCCCCCCGCTCTGCCGTCCCTGGGGAGCGGGGCAGTGACCCGAGACCAGCCGAGGGGTTGTGCGAGGAGGACCGAGGGGGGAGGTTGTATGCCCATCATTAGGGTGACTATTTGTTCCTGGCTTTGGGAGCGCTGAAGTGGAACTAATACTGAACAGCAGAATGGACATGGAGAGGGAGGGCCACTTTTTACTGCTACATTAATTAAGCTCATTCTCAACATGCTCCCTGTCTCCTCTGCTTCTGCTGTAATTAAGTGGAGGGGCTGCATTGTGTGTGCGGTTGGTTTAACCTTTTCTGACGTTTAGCACAACATCCCTCACTTTCAGACGTGGGAAGTGACTGAGTGCATTAACTTAAGTACTGTTTTGAAGTACTGGCACTTTGTAATTGTACTCCCTACATTTCAGAAGGACATTTACTGTTTACTAGGGCTGGAACTAATGATGATTCTCATTATCTATGAAATATTTCTGTTACTACGTCCACAAGTTCCCAGACCCCAAAGTGAGCTCTCTAAATTTGCTTTTATTTTTCCGACCAACAGTCTAAAACCCAAAGATATTCGATTTATGATGATATAAAACATTAAAAAAGCAGCAAATTCTCACATTGGAGATTTTCAGGGGGGCTACAACACTGTATCCACCAATAACGCACAATAAAAACTGAAATCACAGGGGCCTCAAGACAACCAGGCCCCTATCTTGTAGAGGAAAAAAGGAGAAGTAAAGTATAGTTTTATGGCCTCTGTTATTTAAATAAATGGTGCATTTTTCTGAAATAATTAATCAAGTTTCCACAAACTAATTATTAATTACTAACCAATACATATACAATGCACAGAGAGTGGGGGTCAGAAGGGGCCCACGGTTCAGTTTTTGCTCCAGGGCCCCCTAGTGGTTTAATAAGGCTCTGGCTACATTTCAACATTAATAACCTTCATCAGGTATACTTAACATGTGACCACCAATCAATCAATCATCAATGACATTTGTCCCATGTTTATAACTCTAACATGAACCATTTGTCTAAATCAGTGGCTCCCAACCTGGGGGCCCGCAAGAAGAATCTAAGGGGTCACAAGATGTTTAAAGGGACGTTTCTGGAACACCAAATTATGTTTAGTTTTTTCAGACTTTTCTCTAATTTTTGCTTTTTTTCTTGCGAATTACTGGATAATTTACCGTTTTCAATCCCAAATCAATCATTACTTGAACTGGCCATAACAAGACATAGGCATAGCTTTGTTTTAAGAGGGCACAGGCCAAAAAGGTTGGGAACTACTCGTCCAAATGAGTACATTGTACTGTCACAATGGATCTCCAATTTTGGGGATTTTCATAATTGATGCTTTTATTTATTTTAAAGCTAATACTTGTTTATTTTACTTATTGCTGTTTTTTCTTATGTAAAAGATTTAAGTACTACTCAGTTTAATGAGATCTGTGTGATGTAGCTCTGAGTGCGACTGATGGACAGTTATTTCTTTATTGCTTTCAGAACTCTATTTTCTGTCTTACTTTGAGACGACGGGGATAAATGAACAAAAAGCTCTCGTGGCTCTGCCTGAGATCTTAAGTGAAACATACTGTTTCAGCGGGCCTGCAAGACATCACGTAGCGTGTTCGTAAATGCGGCGGATGATGGATGTCTGTCTCCATCAACGCTGGCACCGTGAAGTGACAGCTCTCTGACTGTAACAGTGACATGTTAGGTTCCAGCGGAGACAGATTGCCTTCAGGTGGCTCCACTTTCAAAATCTCACCAAGAACGTGGAGCGCTTAACTTTCTTGAAGGCTGAAGGGCCCTCGGTGCCTTTTATATTTCCAGATTTCAGCAGGAAAAGAAAGTGGAGAGAGGGAGGAGGGGGGGCTCATTTGAGAGTTTGCTTTAATATCTGTCTTTCAGAGATCAGAGGGTGTCATATTCTCACACCTCATATTTCACAGCATCTATCACAGGCCATGTAAAATTCCCTTAAAAGTGCATTATGCAATATAATAGCAGGTTTGGGTGACATTTATCTGCCAAGGGGAGGAAGGCTGCTTACAGACCTATTGCCTTTTACAAAAAGGATTTCATCACACAGGGAATCTTTGTGAATTTCTCCGCTTTGTCTGGCGATTGCAGCCAATGACTGAAATTAAAAATGAAACTTAATGCCTTTCCCATGGATGAATATGTTGTGCAAATAATTACACCTTAAAAAGCAAACACCAGATGTTTTTTGGAAGAGTTTCATAATAGTTCTGGTGACTTATTGTTGAAATACTGTCTGCGCGGTTGATCTAGATAATCTTGTGCAGTCTTGTGCGCGTCTGCATGAGAGGGGTGGGGGTTATTTCAGGGCCTGGTTAGGCAGAATTTGTAATGAGTATTTTTGTTGTTTTTTTTTTAAAGGAAAAAAAAGGAAATACCGGTAATAACTATGTGCAAAACCATTAGAATGAATATTTATGCTGCTCGTTATGAAATATTCATTAAGTCGGTATAAAAAAAGAACGACGAAGGAGACTGGGGAGAGAGATTGTGTGTTTACTTGTGTGTATCTGTGTGTAAAATGGGGGCGGTGGGGGCCCTCATCACCTATAGCACAGGAGTACTGACAAAACCCCTGGATCGAATATCTGACATCTCTTAACAAAAGCAGCAGCAGTAGCATCTTCCTACCCCTTGTTTTTTTTTGGTACATTTTTTCCTCTACCATCTCTCCCTCTTTCTCTTTCTCTCCGCCTGAGGTGATACGAGTCCCTCCGTTCATCCGATCTCCACATCTCTCTCTCTCTCCACCTTTCATTCCCTCACTTCCCCTTCGTTCCATCTACCCAAATTAAGAAATTAATGAGGGATAGGTTCTTTACCAACTGCCCCCGCAATGTTTACCACTGATGAAATTATAATGTAGGCCCTGCTGTATTATTTATAAGCCAATTAGGGGAAGTGTTACTTGATTTGATGGGGAGCCGACACACAGAGTACATTTAACTAATGGAGACCAAGAGAGTAAAGGGAAGGAGGGGAGGGAGGACAGCTGAGGCGGACTATTCCGTACGATGCTCTAGGATTACGTGGCTAATTGCCCTGCTTTATCTGTCTGTCACGGATAGCCATGCATATTTTAGCGTTCCCAAAGACTTTGATTGTTTGCACTCGTGTTGGGGCTGTAACAAGTAGAGCAGAGGCCAGAGTGGAGTGTAGTTAAAAACTGGCAGCAGGGGAGGCAGGCAGGGAGGGGGGCGAC
>LKNJ01000829.1:143614-213686 GCA_002120245.1 Maccullochella peelii
GGGTGGGGGTGGGGGTGGGGGGGGTGCGTGCACAAAGCTCAGACACTGTGACAGGTGGAGGAAGAGTTTTGACAAGGAGCAAAGGGGTGTCGAGGTGGGGAAATGTAAAAGGGAAAAGAAAAAAAAAGTCCAAGCCGTTCATCGGGAGGCTGCAATTAGATGGCAGCACAAACAGTAATTAATTTCACTTATTGCAGCCTGTAGCCGAGTGCGGCTCCCTGACCTCTCCTGCACATTGTTAAGAAAACCATTTCATAGTTCTGTTGTCTCATTTGCATGGCTCATTTGCACCGCGGCATGGCAAAGTAGTGATATCCAAGGAGACAACACGGGACAAAAATTCCCTTCCCGTGAAACGCCGGCGCACACCAGCAGCCGGGGAACTGTGAAAACACATTCACACACACAGGGTAGCTGAACGAAGCGATGAGTTGGTTAATTGATTAGCTGACTCAAAATGAATCAAGATTTATCACAGATTTACCGGTTGAAGTCTTTTATCCAGTAAAAATGGAAAACACTCGCGCATTCCTGCCTCTTAAATGAGAAAATGTGCAGGTTTTCTCTGTTTCATCGCAGTGGAAATTAGTGCTGAAATGATTAGCTTATTAATCGATTACTCTCTCGACAGCAAAACTGCCAAAAATGTGCTGGTTTCAGTTTTAGTTATTTTTTTCTATTTTATATCGTTAACTGAATATCTTTGGTTTGTGGAATACTGGTCGAATATTGTGCTCTCAGAACTTGTGAAGAACATGTTCCACTATTTTCTGGCCTGAACTAAGAAATGAATGAAAATAATCGTTGTAGCCTTGATGTAAATTGAATTCCTTTGAATTATTCATTCAAAGCAAGTGATCTGTAGATGTCACCATGTGATGGCCAGTTGTCAATATTTTCTGACTATTTTATAAAATAATCAGTAGATCAATGATGGGATTATTAATTAGTCGTAGCCCTACAAACATTACTCATAAAATAAACTCAAGGCCTCAGATATGTTAGAAATGTTGTTAGAAAACTAACAAATATGTTAGAAAACTACCAATTATCCATTCCTTAACTGTCCGTTCGCTATATCTATAACTGATTTCCTGCAAATTTATTTGGGTCCTCCAGGGCGAGCTGCGGGCCAAACCCCCCAGGTGCAGAGCTCGACTCGGGCAGACAGATCCTGGAGGAAACTGCTTAAGCCCCTGGAGTGGAGCTCCGAGGAGCAACTCTGACTGATGAGCTTTTGGAAAGTTGATCAGACACTTATACTAAGAAGGGGAAACTGGAGCAAAGGCATCCTTAATTATCTGATGAGGAGGAAGCTTATCTGAACGGTTTCTTTTTCTCTCTCTCTTTTATCCCGCCGGATCACATGGCAGATCTTTACATAACAAAAGAGCTACCTGGCCGGCCCGCTTCATTTTAAAGTCCCATCCTGATCCAAAGATACACTCTGCGTGTGTGAGTCCAGGTTCTGGTCTGGGGGTGATCCACAACAAGCCCCTGCTTCACATTACATACGACAACACATTCTGGAGCTGTAATTTCACAGAAATACTGTGCGATAAAGATTTCAGGCCCGAGCATATTGGAACATTTATGGGTTCTCTCCCTGCAATGAGTGTGTAATTAATTCACGATTAAAAGTATTAGTACAGGCTTTGTGTAGTGATTTATTTAAAGGCTGGTACTAACGCTGGCTCGGTTTCCTCCTTTAGGAAATGGGTAATAAGATCTGATGCCAGGCCTTCTTTAGCATCCCTCTCCACACACACACACACACGCACATCCCATATTAGTGTGTCTCCTCCATTAGAAGCCCACACATAAGCACAGGAGCCCTGTCACCACCACCGTCACAGTAACCATGTTAACTTATTCATCCCTGTTAAAGCCCATGTAACTAGATAGCTGTTAATTAATATAGCTGTCGGGTAAATGGTTGCCGCCGGACCATCGCCACCATCCATCAGTAACATAATCTCGGGCTTGTTTTCATGCCAGGCCTCGGGCTCAATTAAGATAATGCTATGCAAACGAGGTCTCTCGCCATTAGCCTCATCACTGAGGGGCCGTTTATTGGCATAATTGGGGCACTCCAAAGAACAATTACCGTGGCACCTCCTCTCCACCTAGGAGATCAGCAATCATCTGCGAGCATGACTGAGGAGTCACGAGTCATGACCGCCGGGCGACGAGTCGTGGCTGCAGATTGAACCGGGAGGTCCAACAAGGAGCAGCTGGTAAACACAGACGGACGACTGCAGTCAAGACTGCAGGCCTGTGACCTGTCTGATGGGCTGTAATTATCAAGTGATGCATTTATGTTGAAATAGATGATACTGTTTATATTATTAACTTAGCACAAAATGACCTAATATCACAGTCCAGTATACGTGGTTTTGGTCATCAAGGCAGAGCTTTTTTCATGTCTTTTGGGGCAAATCCAAGTCAAGTCTCAAGTCCTTGCGTGCAAGTCTAAACGCCCCTATACACTGTGCTGATTCTACAGGTTCACTGCCTGTCATACTGTTGTCAGATGGTCTAATCAAACCTTGGTCTCAATCTGTGTCAGACTGTACAATATCAATTTTGAGAAATGTCAGATTGTGTGAAAAAGATCATTAACTTGTGTCATCCGCCTGCACCCCGGGAAAACGCATTTACAATAGACGGATACATGCCAATGTTGTATCAACTTTCATCTAGGAAATCCAAAATCACACAATGTATTACTTAAAAGGTCCCCTGTGGAGTTTTTGACCGGGTCCCTGTTTTGTTTGTGTCGTGTTGTGCACATGCGTGAGCAGCGCAATTCACATTCTGCTAGCTAGCAAACATGGATGTAAACAATGTGGGATTTAAAACATTAAAAAAATGGGCTTTGCAAAAGTTTAATGTAAACATAAGTTTTGTTTGTTTGAAGAAAATTCTACAGGGCACCTTTAAGTAAGTCAAAGTCAAGCTAAATTTCAAATCAAGATGATAGGTTTTCAATTCTCTGAATCCTTCACCATTAAAATGATGCATTTGAACATTTTACTTTCAAAGATGTATTAATAATAAAATAATAAGACTGTCGTGTATTTGTTATTGTTCTGGGATTCTAGGTTAAAACTTGAGACTTGAATGTTTTTGCTTTTGTCTTTTATAGAATCAAATCTCAAGTTAGTCAAGTAAACGTTGAGTAAATATGTTTTATAGATGTCAAGATAACATTTGTTTCAACTAACTTTATATGACTAATTCAAACACAACCATATTTAACCAATTTTTAACCTAGACAGCTAGCTGCTTTTTGACCTGAACATCACCAAGTCCAGGCGCAGGACATGGCCATAAAATCTGTAAAAGTGTTTTTAAAAAGGTGAGGAGTGAGGGGCAGTGGTCTGTTGGTCCTGGAGGAGGGAGACGGGAGGTTGGTGTTGGCAGAACCGTGTGGTCGTGGTGAAGGTCAGTGAGGTGGTGGGGGGGGGGCTGGTTATGGAGAGGTTTGAATTGAATCTGATGCACTACAAGGAACCAGTCAACTTTTTTTTAGGATAGGGGGCGACATGGTCTCGGGTAGGGGAGTGAGGGAGCTATCGAGCAGCAGAGTTCTGGATGTAGTGAAGTTTATTGAGGACTATGGATGAGTGGAGACGGGTAATGTTTTTCAGGCCAAAATAAGGAAGTTTGTCACTAGGCTTTCAAACTTTCTTTATTGTAGTTTGGCTGTGTGAGGCTTTTACTGAACTACAACACATCCAAGTACATTGTAGATTACAGTAATTCAGGAAAAAATAAGGATCTATAATTTTCATACATAATTCTCATATTGGTGCATTATATTTGTCTTGTAACTGTGGCGTCTCAAAGAGTGTTTTTCTGCACATTTTGAACATGATCACTATAAGAAGAAAGTTACAGCAGAATGTTCCTTTAATGAACAGACATTGCCTATGGTGTGAGACCATTTGCAGTGCGACTTGCTTAAAGTGAACCTCCACTCTGAGCTTCACTGTACAGAATGATGTCTGTGCAGAGTTTGACACTAGAAGGATGTTTTCACGTTCATCTGCTGAAAGTGGAAAGTTTCTATGTGCTCACTGAAAATCAGATTTTAAGGGGCGGGGCTATGAGCATGATTTGTGACATTACATCACATCATTCTAGTCTAGAAGCCAATCCTGGTCCATTATTTAACTTGCAAAAGTGTGATGTGGAAACCTGAAGCTGCCAGTGCACATACACTGAGAATGGACTTTACAGTGAAGCAGGAGACATCTTGTGTCCAGCAGGAAAAATGAAGACAATTTGCATATTCATAGATTCTGGAATTTTTAATGAGCTAGAAGGAGTAGATGCCTTTTTCAGGAATTTAATGTGGAAATTATACTTTTTTGTGGAAAAAAACATATTTGACACATTGTTGTTCCAAGCAGATTATTTGTATATATGTTTTAATACATGTCTGGAGGAGATCTTTAAAGAATTTTCTTGTATCAACTGAGCGATATAGAGTTCCCAAGTTGGAGGAGCCGCTGGTTCCAGAAGTGTTTTCCCAATACTGATTTCCCATTGAAAATGTTTCTATTAATTATTTACTCTAATGTTCTGCAACATAGGAAGTACGAGAGTCTCCTGGATAATGTTATTAAAACCTTTATTTAACCAGGTAGCTTTGACTTTTATAAAAAGAACCACATATATTGTATTATCTTTTTTTACTGATGATTCAACTGGGAGAGTTTCATGTCCATCCAAGGCTTGAAGTGTTCCAACTGTCAGTCGCCTAACATTGTTTTTGGAGAGAAACTGAACTGGAGATTGAATGCCCAAAATAACTCCCTCCAAGAAAATCTCTTTAAGATGAACACCTTTGAACGGGCTGTTACATTGAAAACGAGCAAAATTGTCAATTTCTTTAGTGAGATCATTATTCTAAAGTACAATTTATGACTAAATGTGACTGAATATAGCAACAGGCAAAGTTTCACAGTCCTTGCACTGTGAACCTGCCATCCGCATTTGTACATTTCTGTGACTTTCTGTGTGCTGAGTCACATTCCCACACAGTTTTCCTTCACAGTGTGCTTGTTGTTGATTTGCAGGTTTTTCTCCCTTCAGCAAGAGAGACAAAAGCCACATCTCTGCAATACTGAGGCCCTTCCCATCTGTTGTCTGCTCACACCTCCACTTTACTACATGACTCACACACACACACACATACACCATAGGCGGGCTTCAGCACTAGCACTAGCTATAATGATTCCTCTGACACACATTGGGGCACATCATTCCACAGCACAGCACAGCTTTGCAGCTCAAGGCCCCTAAACCTCACTCACACTTCTCACTAGCAAGATGCTTTCTGTGTGTGTATGTGGGCGTGGGTGTGTGTGTTCGCGGCCTTGTGGCTGAGAAGTGAGCGGCTCCTTGGGAATTTTAAGAGTCAAGACCCCCTAAATCTTCTTGTTTCAACTTTAGAAAATCAATTGGATAAATATCCTGTTTGCCCCTCTTGTCCTCAGCTGCCCGCCTCCAGCGCACTCAGGTTAGCAGAGCGGAGAATCTTGCTCTCACCTTAGGCTATGTTTAAAACAATCCCTGTTTTTTAAGCTCTGAATAGCCAAGGATCTCAGGTGCAGCTTTTTTTATATTAACAGCGAGCAAGAGGGAGAATCATGTTAACATATGCCATCGGAGAGCGCCACTGGCTAAGTCCTCCAATCGACCTGCTCCGTGTGTGATTAGCCTAGTGAAGCTGAGCCCGGCCCAGACACAGATCGAAGAGGGTACACTCTCAATATGGATACGAGCCGTGCCTGCCGCGGCCACGTCCAGCTGCTTCTATTGATTTTTTTGTCCTCAATTATATAATAGAAGCTCTGTTCTGGATTTGAACTGAAATCACATAGTTTGGTGAGCGAGCATGTCCCATAAATCAAGAAAGCATTTTGACTCATGTGAAATAGGATTTTTATCGACTGTATTTGGCAGGCCCTCTGGAGAGATTTGCCTGTCTACTGTGTGAATGTGCGATACGAAAGTGAATGTCTGTAGGGTTTTTTTTTTTTTTTCTTATGTGTTCCAGGTGATTGAACTAAAGACAAAGAGGCACTGACACAAAACTTTGAGTGTACAGTTCAGCAAGCCACAACTCAAGCTCTCACAAATCTGTTTTGAAAAGCCTTTGGATTAGTTCTCCCAGTACACAGTTGACTCTTCTAATTGGAAGACACTCACTTTTTTAGTCGTTTGATCCATTGGCAACTTTGTTGAAATACATCCCTAAAGTCTTTATCCTCCCAGGCTTATCGATATCGATGCAGGTTAGGTCGTTGTGAGTGAAAGCACAGCTGGACACTTACCCCGTTTCACGGCAAAAAGAAAATTCAGCTCAACCTAACAGCCATTTAAACTTCAGTTCAGTCCAACAACAATCTGACCTCTCTTAAAAGAAAAAATAGAATTATCTACCCTTAATAAAAGACAATTTATCTTTTAGTTCATCAAAACATTCTTGTAGTGAGAATATGTTGAAATGAATGAAATCTTCTTTCTTTCCTTTTCACTCTTGGTTATAAAAGATACTAATGTCAAATACATGCGCTTAAGGCTAAAAAATACACCAAACAGGTACAGATCGGTTTAAGTAATATCTGGAGTTTATCTCCCCATACACTTATTTGGCATGCAAGAGTTGAGCTGCGCATTAAAAAACTGTCCTTTGTTTGTCTTCTCTGATGCGGTAGTCTGGGAAAGAGGACTCGCCCACAGAGAGCAAAAAAGGAATTCAGACTGGAGTCTGGATTTTAAATACTTCTCTTTGATACATTGCAGGGCTGTACAGACAGGGAGAAACCGTGCAAAAGTGCAAACGTTGCAGTCCATGTTGGACTTTCTTCAGTGCAAAATGAGACATAAATCATGAGTAGCCCTATATATGGGTTACTCTACAGGTGCACCTTGTCAATGATCTAGGGCTTGATTGAACACACATGAAATTGCCAGCATGTCAAGTCATTACAAACACATTAGAAGAATATAATTCTATAGCAGTGACTATGTTTACATGCACAAAATAATCAGTTTTCTGTCCTTATTCCAAAAAACACAACATTCCTACTAAGATGTTTACATGGCTAATAAAAATGAATATTCCACTAATATTGCCATTTACATGCAGCCTTGTTCAACCGTGTGAACTCAGCCTCCCTCTTTCATTCGTTCAACCACCTTCTTGAAAAGGTCGACATTGCGATATTTGCAGATATCCAAAAACCTGTTGATATCAACATGTCTTAATCGGAAAATGCTACATCCGGAATAAGGCCTAATTTGGAATATCCAAACGGAATATACTGTTTACATGACCCGTATCAAATTTGGAATATTGTCATATTCGGAATAATAGTGGAAAATTAGTGTGCATGTAAACGTGACACATTCTCATACACATACTGATATAAATACATACATGTTAACACTGGGAATGGGACCCACTGTTATAACGACAATAAGATAGAGTCACAGAGAACAGGTCATATCTAATTCTTCATTTTAGCCACTGGGGTGTAGCGTTTTAAGGTAGAAGATGTATCTGCATTCACATTGGAGTAAAATTTGATCCACATTACCACCACGGCGATCAGGAATTGTCATGTCAATGCCACAGAATGCCAAATCTTAAATAGAATGATTGCCATCTGAAAAGTGTCTTGCAACAGCTGATTTAGGATCAGCACGGCGGATAGCACTTTTATGTTCATTAATTCTGAACTTGTCTCCTTGTTTTCCTACATATTGAATGCCACATTTGGTACATGCAAGAAGGTAGACAACATTACTAGAGCTGCATGTTCTACTTTTTTTTAATTTGGCACTCTTTTATTGGTCACAAAGCTGGTAAAAGTGTTTTTTACAATTAGAGCATGCAGCACAATTTTGGTAAGGAAAGAAACCTGTGTCATTGTCCAAACGACCCTGGTGGGTTGATTTTTTGTATGTCCGCATGTACCAGTGTGTCATTCTTTGCTCTAGAGAAAGAGAAAAGTGGAAGAGAGTTAAAGATCTCTTTGCCAATGTCATCAACAGATAAAATGTTACAGTGTTTTTTCACAACATTACATATGTCATGCCCCCAAGGTGGTGCACAGGTAGTGTTAAATACACAAGAGAATGTTTTTTTTGCTTTTCGGGTTTACATTTGGTGAATAATTCATTTCTGTTTTTCTCATAAGCCTTTGCAAAAGCCTGATCCAAGATATCTCATGGATACCCTCTCATCAGAAACTGATCAAAGAGTTTGTGAGCTTTTATTTGGAAATCATCATCCCTTGTGCAGATGCGTCCAACCCTAAAAAACTGACTTATAGGGCAGACCTTACATTTGTACATGTATGAGACCGTGTCAATGTAATGGAATTATATTCTTCTAATAAGTTTGTAATGACTTGACCTGCTGGCAATTAGCTTCATGTGTGTTCAATCAAGCTCTAGATCATTGACTAGGAGCACCTGTAGAGTAACCCATATATACTCATCATGCATGCCTCACTTTGCACTGAAACGTTTGCACTTTTGCACCGTTTTTCTCTGTCTGTACAGCCCTGTAATGTATCAAATAGAAGTATTTAAAATCCCATCTGAATTCTGCTCTCTGTGTGTGAGTCTTCCCTTGCTGCCCCATACACTTCTGGCCACCCCGATTGAGACACATCTCATGTTGTGGTCAATTTAGTTAGTACATTACGGTCTAAACAATAGCCCAGCTCATTAAAGGAAATAGTTTACATTTTGGGTGACACGCTTATCCGCTTTCTCGCTGACTGTTAGATGAGGAGATTGATATCACTAAAGGAGATTGGATGGATTTCCAGGAAATGTGGTACAGACATTCATGTCCCCCTCATGATGAATTGTAATCACGTAGATCATCCCCTGACTTTTCATCACCATCACCGGGTCAAAATTTCAATTTTGTCCAAAACTTTGGTTTATGACCAAATACCTACAAAACCAATGACATGCCCATCAGCCTCAGGTGTATTTTGTATTTGGTGCTATTTAGCAAATGTTAGCATGCTAACACACTAAACTAAGATCTTTTGGTAAACAATTATACCTGCTTAGCATAAGCATGATAGCATTGTCATTGTGAGCATGTTAGCCTACTGACATTAGCATTTAGCTTAAAGCACCGCTGTCCTGAACGGCTGCATAGAGCTGTTAGTGTGGCTGTAGATTTTTTGTCCACCTCTGCTATAACAGACTGCAGGAAATCTTGTAGTTTACAATAAATGAGCTCTGCTTGTGATAAGCAAAGCTTCGAAAATGGGTGTAAAATCACAAATGAGCTTCTCATAATGCACCAGAGTCTCTGTATGTAAGTAAAAAAAACAAGAAGTGGTTAAATTTAAGTGTTTGCATTGCAAATGGTATTTTTACAAAAAAAGGATGACCCCTACAAATACAATATTTTTGCAGTGAACCATCATTATTCATGTCATTACATGACATTACACACAGTGTAATGCCACTTCATCAACTATATAAAGGCACCTTTCATAACTGAGTGATATGACTGTCTAAACCGAAGTATTTCATGCCCTATAGACCTGGTAAACTGACCCATCGTGCTCCTCTCATTGAGAACAAACATCGACCTAATTTCAGGCGGCCCGTCCTTCCTGCAAACGAGAGCACCGTCATTATCACAGAGTGCCATCAGACACCTGAAGGAGGAGGACGGTGGCCGAGGATGGCCGGGGGTTTGGTTCGGTGGGAGGGAGGGTAACCTAAGCCTCAGATGCTAATCTTGCTACGCTCTGGCATTTTGGGGGATAATTGTAGCCCTGGCTGAGCTCAGGTGATGATGCAGGCGATCCACTGGAGTTAAGCCCCATTGTTATCGCCAGTTTGCTCTTCTTCCCCTCACCTGTCCTTCTGCCTCTGCTTGGCCTTAATCTCTTTTTCCTTCCTTTATGCTCCCCTCCTCCCTCCAGATGAATATTCCCCAGAATGCCTGACAAACCCGCAGTAAGAGGCGGCGGGGAAGGGTCGTGGGCGTAACTTTAGCTGGAGTAATGAGGCCTAATCCCCTGCTGGCTGGGGCCTGTTTAAACAGCTCCTGGCTGAGCCACCAAGTAATAGAGTAATTAACCCCAGCGCCCTCCTCAGCCCAGTAGCTCCGCTCCTCCATGACGAACACCCCCATATTCCACTCCGCCCGCATTTCTGCTCTGTCATTGTCCCGGATGTGATAGGGAGGAAGATGGGAATTGATAGAAAAACATCAAATCAGTGCTGATGGGAAATCAGCTCAAGATGGAGTGCAGAGTAATGCAAGGCAGCCCTTTGCAGCCTATTGCTGCACTTCCATGACATTGTCTTTGTAGTGACTTGTCTTTATGTGAGGAAGCAATATCATATGTGCTGTGTGAAGAAACAGTAATGGGAACAGTTCAAGGGTCATTATAGGCACCGCGAATCACTTGAGGCAGACAGAGCGTTCAGGTGCGAAACATATCTCTCTCCACTGATCTGATTTCCAGACAATCATACACGGCAGATTCTTTGTATTTGCTTTAGGTGGGCTCACGAAAACAATCAGCACAATCAAACAGCATACACTACACACAGGCATCCCATCAAGCCAATAGGAAAAGCCTTGTGTGTTCATGTCCCGTCTCCAGCCGGCTTGACACGGAGAGGCGCTGAAGCGTTTGAAGTAAGCAGCCACCGCACATTATGCCAGATGAAATGCTATCATGCGTGGTCGCTGAATGGTTTGTGTCATTAAGAGAATAAGGCAAACAGGGAGCCGAGCGCACTCAAAACCTGCCTGCTCGCACGCCTTTCTGAGGGGAAGGCAAGATTAAGGGGATGCTCAGAGGCTCTCGTCTGTCAAGACTTCAAAGATGCCATCGGCACTCCTTGTTTCTGCCGGCGCAGCGACCAAATCGCACACACTCTGCCGCCTCTGTGGCTGTCAAAGCTCCTCTGACATCCCCTTTATCAGGTATACAGGCTTTAATCCAGACATGGATAAATAAATCAACACAGAGGGGTCCCGCTCTTTTCAGCGCCTCCTGGTGGCAGGGCATCTGCACAGCCAAGAAAAATATCAAGAAGTCATTAGTCGTCTGCTGGGGACAACAAAGAAGGGCCAATTACATGGTGCAGAAAGGATAATTAATGCACAATTGTCCAATACAGACAAGCAAAGAAGGGAATTAACCAATAAGCAGTGCATTTTTCCTCTTGGCAGTCATGTCAGATGATTCAGTGCAGATAACAAGCAAGGAATGAAATCAGTGGCATCAAGGCTCACACTTGCTGAATTGGGCTCATCTCCTCCTACATGGCTGAATTGAATTTCAAAGTGTATCTATCAGTTTCTACAAACAGAGAAATGTGTTGCTTTCTGCCTTTTTTTTTTGTTTTTTTTCGGGAGCAGAGATCCATTTTGACACCCAGTGCAACATCTGGAGCAAACAGATGAGAGGAGAACAGAGGAGTTTGAATTAGAGTTGACACGTCGACATGCAGGCAGACACGGCGCACATCAGAGCCAGCCCCGCACGCTGGGATGGACACATCAGTCTGTTTGGATATCGGTGAATCTTGAGTGCGAAAAAACCCCCAAAACACACAGCTGAGTGGGACTGCGGGAAGCAATCTGAGATATCGACAATGAAATAAATACAGAGGAACAAACCAAAGAAACAGCAGTGTGTACCCAATATGACTGCTTTAACTCGCAGAGAACTTCCCGGGAAGAAGGAGAAAAAAACCCCACACAAGCTGGAAAGGCATAGTGTTGTACCTGTCTGGGTGTATTTCCGTTGGTTCTTTTCATTTTATTTTAACAGCAAAAGCGAGGCAGACAGAGATCACCACAACAGAAATATGATGTCTGAACTGAGAAGAGAGAACTGCTGTTCCATTGTTCTGTTTGTTTGTTTTGAAGACCGGTCTGGCAGCGGAAAGTACATCCCTTTCAGAATACAAAAGATGCCTTAGAGTCAACATAAGTGAAGTTTTATGCTGATGACTGACTGTTTGACAAACATCGGGGGTGAAACTGCAACTCCGTTCAGCGAGGAAGAGGAAGAAGGCGCTGGAAGGGAAAAAAAATGACAGGGGTACCTGGGTAATGTGTAAAAGAAAAAGAGAAAAAAAGGGGGTTTAAAAACTGAGGGAGTGAGAGGACAAAAAAACACCTAATTTATATCCTATAAGAGGAATGTGAGGCACCCAGGGGGGCCCTGTAAGTTGTGAAAAATTAAAGGAGACGGATTCAAACTGTCCAATTTCCACATCAAACAAACCCTGGGCTCCATGCTCCTGGAGAGGCTGCCGCATATCCAACACATAGCCTCAGAAAAAGGTGCCCCCCCCACCACCACACTCTTCCTCCTCATCCTCCCCCTGCCTCTTCATCTCCTCCCCGGGTCCACCACTTCAGCCGCCACATTTTTTTTATCTTATTTTATTTTATTTTTTACTGGTACTCTCCATTTCCTCAATAACCCCGCACTCTAATTCCCCTAAGCACTGTGCTGGTTACACTAGCCACCATCTCTCCCCTGCCTAATTATACCCTTGTGAGTCTATTAATCAACTTGTGAATTATTTAAGAAGGAGAGCTCCTCTGCCTGTAACTGGCTTTGACACTGTGAAGGAGAGACGAGAAGAGAAAGGCAGCGGGTAGGTGGGGGGGTGGAGGGGGTCTATAGCAAGAGGGGGGGTGAATGTTAGGAAGGAAAGAAGGAAGGCGGTAGGTGGGTGGATTGAAGGAAAGAGAGAAAAGAAAGGAAATTGAAAGAAAAGAAAAGGGAGATGGAATCAGGGTCTTCTTGCATACGTCCCCCGAGGACCGGGCTGCCTGTGCAGTGCTGCACCCGGACGAGACAAAACCCCCATCAACATTCACCCTGTTTGTTTTTTTCTGTTGTTTATGTGTTTTTTTTCCTTCCCACCCTCTATTTTCATGCATAAGTTTTCATGATAAACAGGAAATTCATGAATATATGGAGTGATACAGTGAGAAATGGAGGAGGGGGGAGACAGAGGGGTGAGGTGAAGGAAGAGAAAGAGGAGTGAACAGTCAAAGCCAAAGAGTGAGCCGAGACTGGGAGGGAATGTAGACAGCAGGATGCGCGGCACGCACACACACACACAAGCAGATGCAGTCACATACATTTACACACACACACACACACACACACACACACACACACACACGACTTAGCATTGCAGGTGAACCGGGGTCCCTCCGCTGTTTGACAGGAGGCAGCGTCTCCCTGGAGCAGCAGGTACGCGTGGTGAAGGTGATGGTGATGATGATGAGGGTTGTGGTTGTTAGCGTGCCGGAGTCTGTCCTCCTCCCGCTCCCCTGGTCCCTCCTTGCTGCAGCCGCTCCTCATCAGTCGAAAGGAGAGCCCGACCCTTTTAATGACTCCCATCGACACTGACGCCCGCCATAAGCAGCCGGGGCAGGAAGAAACAAGCGTGAAAGTGAGATCATTATTATTTTCATAATGTTTTGTGCTCTCAGTTGGACCCCTGGCGCATCGCCGTGATGCCCGCAGAATCGTAATGAACTCGAGTCTGAGGAGTGTTTTGGGGGCCGAAGAGGAGAAGTTTATTTCAAAGATGGCGTGCCAGTTTAAAGGGTCACTTCGTCCAAATTACAAAAACAATTTATTTTCTCACTCACCTCTAGTGGTCTTATTTGCCCAAGTTTTGAGACATCTAAGACTTCTGCCAACACCCAAATACAATGGAGGTGAACGGAATTTCATTTGTGGTGCTCAAAGCATTGATAAAATGACATTTAAAAATTCAAAAGCAGCATCTTTTTCTGTTACTCTGGATAATCTACACAACAACAACACTTTCTATCAATTATTTGTTTGGTAGTAAAGAAGTTCCAAAGAAAAGTGGTCACTACATTATCCAGAAAAAGTAAGGCTGAGTATTTAACCTCAATAATTTGAGTATCGGCCAAAATGTGTCTGTAGCGTTGAGTATTGAAAAGTATCAAAAGAATGCTTGGTCAGATTTTTAAGCTTGTTTAAGCTCAGATTTTAAGATATCTGCCTCGACCCCAATGTAATTGGCACTCAAATCATTGAACACTCAACAACATCTGTTGCCTAAAGTTGGGTATTGGTAAAAAAAAAACTGACTGCAAATTCAAATTCAAATAAGCTTTATTGGCATGACAGATCAGGAATCTATATTGCCAAAGCGATACAGGAATACAATATAATAAAGGCAATACCATATCTATGTTTCAGTACAGATACCAAAACAATCCTTTTTCGATACCTCAGTTTGGAGAATCTAACATGTTTTAATGCCTTTTTTTCACTAAATAAAATATGCCGACCTGCTCAATGCATCAGTGTTAAATAAAGAATGTTTTCTGATTTAGATCAGGACATATCTAATTAAATAATAAGTAAACAAGCTTAAGACTCTGTCCAAGCATTCGATGCTGACTTTCAATACTTCGCACTTTTCCATACATGTTGTTTTCAGACACATTTTAGTTGGTACCAAAAAGTATTGAGGTTCAACATCCAGCCCTACTCCAAAAACAATGTCCTGGTTAGTCTGGATCATCCAGAGCTCGTAGTCAACTGTTTTTCTTTGGAACAACTTTCTACCAAAGAAATTGTGCTTTAAATGTCTTTTTTTTATGCTGTGAGCACCACAAATGAAATTCCATTCACCTCCATTGTATGGAACTGGTATGGAAGTAGAATTCCCAGAACCAGATATCTCAAAACGAATAAAACCAAAACTGTCTTCATTGCTAGAGACCACATTAGGTAAGTGAGAAAATATATTTTTTGTAATTTAGGTGAACCGACTCTTTAACAGCCCCCCCACCCCCTATGGTTATTGAACATCCGAGCCTGTGGGCTGCATGCTTGTGTGTTTTTCAGAAAGTGTGTGTGCACATTTCATGTATGTGTGAACATGTGTGTGTGAGTAGCACATCTCATTAGGCTCGAGCGGTGCTGTTGTCTGCGAGGGTACGTAAGTCCACACTGCTCCGTCTCCGTGGGATGTTTATTAAATTAATAAAAAGTTGCTCAAGGCGAGCTGTACCGGGGAATGCCCAGGGCTCGGCTGTGATTGGCACTCTCCGCAGCCCCGCGTTCTCTCCAGGGGTCCGCCTGCGTTTGCTTTAACTAACTGGCCGTGACTTAGGAGAGCAGGCTGACATGAAGCCCCCCCCCTTCCTCCCATCCATCTCACCCCTCCTCTGTCTGACTGGGCCCTATTCGCTTTGAATGGGGTTACAGGAAATCGGTGAAAAAAAGACAGCGAAACCTCCAGCCATTTCTTGGCTTACTGTTTAGCTAATCATTTTAAAAGTATTAATTAGCCAACCTGACAATTAGCCTCCTGGGCAGACATCATAACAACTAGGCAGTAGAACATACCAAAGTTAAAGTGCAAAAAGGTGACGTTTTGGGCAAATTTGTTCGCTGTAATCAGGTTCTGAATACATTTGTGGTGAAAAATGGGTCATGCTACTACTGAGTCATTTTTTATTTATATTTACAACCCCTAGTTTAAGTAGTTGTTCATTAGGTTTGGGAATGAAATCATCATCGAAACCACTCCCCGAGTTTGTTGATTGGTCTGGCTTCCTGGATCTATTGCAGTAAAAACAGAAGCTAAGCTTATGAGATTTAGGTTGGCTGTGGAGGGGCTACTTATCATCTTCCTGTTTTTAGATCCACATGGTTTTATTATCTGAACAGATTAGTTTTTTAGAGCATGGACCGAATTTTAGTCTGTTGTTCTTCTATTTCCATAGCGGCTTGGGATTGCCTGGTGATGTGATGTTAACAACGGGCTCCCTCTCTAGAAAACCCAACAGGATGGCTGAGCAGGAGGCCGAGGTCTGTGGCCAAAAAGAAGAGGGATCCAGAGAGAGCAGAGGTCATGGAGAGGAGACAGTATTTATATCGAAAAAGAGAATAATCAGACAGGCAGAGGCAGATGAGACTCCTGAGGGGAAGATGAGTCTTGTTTGCTGCATTATACAACCATTTCTCACTTCACACAAACACTTTATTTAGACTATCGGCATTATGTTCCAATTAAACACAAAAGAAAAGTCTGGCATTTCAAACTCTTCAGAGAATCTGCATATCGCCTTTCAGGAAAAAAACAAAGGGAAAAATTAAAATATATTATCATCTTTTAAAAATCCTTTTAAAAATAAACAAGACAAACACAAACAAAACACAACAAAAAAGCCCCACTCTGTCTCTTTCACTTTATATCTCTCTGTCTATCTAGCTCTCTCTAACGCGGCTGGGCGACTCTCTGAGGAGGAGGCTGAGAGAACTCATTTGCATATAAACTGTGAGAGGCAGGGATTGTCATCGGCGGAACATTAGACGCAAGGAGCGCGAAGGGAGAGGATTTTCATGTGCAAATTTCAGCCTCGCCAACTCTGTGCATTATTATTTCATCAGCGCCTAAGAAGGAAACCCTTCCGATCCCCAAATCCCGCCATCATCCCCACGGACACTTCAAGATTCAGACCAAATTCCCCTGCCGTGCCTCTTCCCCAAAAGGCCCCACTACTGAGTAGCTGTTTACACCGAGGCCCGCGATGCGGGAGGAGTCAATCCGCCTCTGAGACGGGCGTGAGATCAGATAAGAGGGAACCGCAGGAAGAGGGAACAGATATACACCAGTTGTGACCAGCAATATTGGTGTTCCTTGCATTAATTGCTTGTAAACTGCGAGGCTGGAGGCTTGCTGGCTTTCAAGTTTAAAAAGGAGATTACAGCCAATTAGCAGGGCCTCTGAAAACCCTTTACTGCCTGGGGAATAGTGGCTGATCCCTAATGTGGGACAGCTATGAGCAACAAAGGAACAGTCGCAGTCCTGCTTTTGAAAACACACTTGCAAGCAGAGCTCTTTCAAAACACACATATTGTATGCACTTACGTATATAATCTCACATGCACACAAACAAAAAAAAAATGATTGATAGCAAGAGCTGCAAAGAAGTACTAATACAAGCATGAAAAATGAATGAGTACATAAATGCAACCATGCAAACAGACACAAACGTGCAGAAAGTGCGCACACGTTCCCAAAGTGACAAAACGGGAACAGACGGGGAGGTAAATATGTTTTAAAAGGTGAGGGGAAAACGTTTGTGGGTTGGGGAACGTATCTCATCCTTTTAAATCAATTTGTCAGGTTCTTCTTAGAGCCGCGTTACCAAAAGAGCAGAGTGTTTCCCTGTAAACTGCCATCTTTAATTTCTTTGTCTGACATGCTCCACTGTACCACGACACACCAGAGACGGAGCGTGAGGTGAGCAAAGGGTTCAAAGCCCAGATGGGAGCAGAGCCTGTGTACCCCTGAGCACCGTGGATTACCTCATTCACTCTCATGTCAAACAGAAGCCAGGAAGAGGAGGAACACAAGTCAAAAGATCTCCACAGGCTCCGTAATCTACGACGATTTATGCCGAGCCCCGTGACTCCGACTTACGAGTTTCGCTCAATGATTTCCTTCTTCCTCTTTATCTTTTCTCCCCGTGTTTCATTCCACTTTCTGTCTGTTTTTCTGTCTGTGTACCTTTCTGTCATGTTTGCTGTGCACCTGCACATCTTCAGCTACACCCCGCCGCCCTGCCATCTTCCTCCTCCTCCTCCTCCTCCCTCGTACCCGCGCACACATTAGCAAAACCAGCTGTCTGCCAACTATTCCGACTTCAGGTAATGAGATTCAGAATCTCCATATGAACTGAACAGCTTCACCTAAAAAGGTTTGTGAAATGTAAGTGTCTCAGATAGTGTCATGGTACCAAAAATGTTTTTTTGTTCAACAGTTAAACCTGTTCTGGTGTTAACAGATTTTCAGGTACAACAGACTGTTCTCCAAATGCCTTCACAGAGTCTTTAACCTTAATCACTCCCTCATAGGAAAACTAAAAGGTATATACACAGGCACAGCCAATGTGTTCAGGTGCTTAAAATTATAAAAAAAACAAAGGTTTAGAGCAGGCTAATTTAGCTCAGAGAATCTTTTAAATGAGACTATAAAACTTCTGAAGGAAGAAATAAAGAAGCACATTTTTCTCTTACGCTTGAAGTTGAAATTGAATTCATAAGTAATAATACGCACCCTTGCTCAATTCTATACAGTCAGGGGATACAGCCTTGGTATGATCGAACAGTAGCTTATGGTGGCTAATGTTAGCTAACGTTAGCAAACTTTAGATATACAGTATGTTGCTGCTGTGTAACTGATATTACTGAAACAGCTCACTGACTTTATGACTCTTCTCTATTTGTGCTACTGTTGAACTATGTTGTTTTAGCTTGCCACAGAAGTTTGAATGGTTTTATCACAAAAGTAAAGTAGAAGTAATTACTACTTGTGGCCATTTTGCCAAAATCGCTGCACTGCCCAGCCCTACCACAGAGCTGGGAAAGACACTGTTCTCCCCAGAAAAACTACAGCATTGGTTGTTTGTTCACATTCTTAAATCGACCAGTGTTCAGTACTAGAGTTGTACATGAATAAACAAATCTTTAACACTGAACGCACCAGCTGGACTGACTTAACTGAATCATCAGTCACTGACCGAGTCAGTAGCTTTTAGCAGTGGCGCTCCCCTCAACATGGTGACTGAGAGCACTGTTGTCATCAAATATGCATGGCTATGATATTTCCTGAATAACCATTGTAACCTCTGAGAAGGTGGAAGTACTATGATGTTTTTGTAGCACTTAAACTCTTAGTGAGGAGATCAGGGTGGATGGTCAGGCATGTAAACCATGAGACCTTGACATTGGAGACCTCCATTCTCACTTCCCGCCTTCTACCTACAGTCAACTTTTTTTCAATGTTTACTTTTAATAATGACACGATCTTAACCTAAAGTTATCAGAAAACAGTCGTGAATCATTTTTGTTGTTTTGGAAGGCAACTACAAATGACTAAATTGTCATTTATGCATAGAACTTGTTGGGAATCAACCGAAGCAACCATGTCTCCTAAAAGTTGCATTCATAAACTACTAAATGGTTTTGCCTGATACATTTAGGAGGAAACGTCATTGCTGCATTTATTATGGCAAATGTTCTTTTCAGTCCAGGAAGCGCTACATTCTTGTACCACAAAGAAATCCTTTGTAGATGGTTGGGTTGGACGGTGGTCGTACAAGGTGCAGGCCTTTTGGTTTAGGCCACAAAAAGGTTATGGTTAGTGAAAGATCATGGTGGGCACTGGGAAGTATTCGTTCCTGGGTAACATAGAACATGTTTGTTTTACTTCTCATTCCTGATCTTACTGTTTGTCAGATAGACTGATGTCAGATTCAACAGATAGGACGCTCACTGTTTTCTGATGCTGTGCATTGTCAGAGCTGCAATAAAGTCTATTTATCAAGGTGGATAAATATAAAACAAAATTCAACACAAACACATTGCCATTGACTTTTTTTTCTTGTGCAAAGTGAAATAACATGTCACTTTTTCAATATTTAACCAAGTACTTTGAGTCGCCTTAACATAACCATAGAAAACTCTGTCACAAGCAGATTTGTGGGGAAAACACATGAAAAATGCTGATATATTCAGTATGAACTCTCTGTGACTTTGCAGATACATTCACTAAAAATGTTTCCTCATAATATTGATAAAAACTGTAATCCGGGTAGCATTATGTTTCTGTCTTTATTTACTATTTTTAGGGAGACAGGATTGAACAGAAGGCTCCTATAAATCATTTTGTGGGCCTACACACTTTGAGATACACCCAATAGCATATCCACACTTCGATCACCTAATGTTTTATAATTTTGTGCTTTCAATCACTTTGTATGAGTAGGTGTCCCGTCATCTCGCTGTGCTCAGGGGAGTATTTGTTTCTAGCGTGACCCTCTCAGGAAAGTCAACAGCTGTTTCCAGTCGGGCTTAGCAGTGACACCGTCATCCTTCAACATGATGGGTTTCGCCTTTTAATGCATCGCAGTTAACCACATCCTAATTAGAACTAATGACTGTCTCGTTAAAGAGCTCCGCAGCTAATTGGCACACTGAACTGCTAGCAGGGAAACGCCACAAGGAGGTCAGGAATTAAAAAAATAATATCAAAGTTGTAAAACGGGTCTGACCAGAGAAAGCTGCTAACCTTCTTATCAAACTGCAATTTTAATTAGAGATAATCAATATTCAAGGCAATGGATTTACCACAGTTTATATATCCATCAAGGACCATAAATACTTAATGCTTAAAAAAAATCAGAAACCCCAACACACCCAGATTTAGTTTATGGCAATCTGGCAAATCAGATATGATTAATTATATATTGAACCATTACAGTGCGCTTCAGAAGCTCACGTTCACAAGTTGCATCCACATCTGGGGTTGAACATGAATTTGCTCTCCTAGTATTTCTGCAGCTCGTATGCAAAGTTGTCGGGTCTGATTATTCACATGCAGGGTCCATTCTGCACCCTGTAGTTTCATTTAGATCAAAAAGACTCATATAGACAGAGAATCACAGGATATCCAGAATATCTGATCCCCCCCCCCACACACACACACACAGCTTTATCTTGCCTCTGAGAATCTCAGCTGCTCCCAAGACGATCTCATTAAATCCAAGATGTAAGAACCAGAGAGAGGAATATACAACAGAAATACTTCCAGCTATTGTCTTTGCTATAAGACACAGTGAATCCAGGTTAAGTGCTTCGACAGTCCTCCATATTGGACCATTCGGGGGGATGGTGGACACAAGTGGAAGCTTTGACAGTCACACCACATTAGTGCAGTAACTGTAAAAAGGCCTTCCTGGAATTTGTTTCCTATAAGTACTCTCACACCACTGGAAGCCGGAGCCTCTCAGGAGCCTGATTTGAAACCTTACAGCCTGAGGACAAGGCAAGCAAAGTAAATAAAAATAAAGAAACATGCCCCCAAACCTCTCCTATTACAGACACAACATGGCAAACAGTTGAAAACAATAGAGTTATTTCAGCGCAGAGCAGGACAGAGAGCAATGGCATCTTGGGGCAGAGGGCTGCAGGGCTGTGTGCAGCCCTCCTTCCCCCTCTGCCCAGGAGGGGGAAAGGAGGGGTGCTCTAATGGGCTCAGGGAGGCTGGCAAGCCCTGCTGGAGGCCCACAGGAGGCCCTAGCCTGTGGTCTTGCCTTGGGCAGGCCTGCCACAGCAGCAGTCAGGTGGGCTGACAGACTGAGGGAGAGGAGGCCCTCCCCATGTGGCCTGCCATCAACCCCTCCCCACATCCCCTCCCTCTGCACAGATGCTCAGGGTTTGAGGAGCAACAAGCTGTGCAGAAACAAACAAAGGCGGGGATTTAACATCTCCAAGCTGCATCTAAGTGATATCTTTCACTGGATTGCTCTAATTGAGTCAATCTGTGGTAGTTTTTCATTCAGAGTAAAGCATGTGTCGACATCTCTGCTGCCAGATTGAAAGTTAAACGTCCACTCATGCAACATGGAGCAGACTGAAGTATGAGGTTTACTAATTAATGGTCATTTACAGGGTTGAATTAAACATCAACATGAGCCCTCTGTGTCCACACATATTAGTACAAAGTTTGTTTTTGTGCTGTGTCTAAAAGAGAAGAAAGGGCAGGCATCAGTGTGAATCTGTGCATCAACACACAAGTCTTTTTTCTGTGTTATGGAGCTGCTCTGTACTTATACAGTCGACCTTTAGCCCCAAAGCTCCCTGAAGACCCATCCATATAACCCACTGTAGGAGGTAAAGATCAGGGCGCCCGGCCTGGACTCCCCCCTCCTGACTGGTGAAGCATGTGAAGCCTCTGGCATGACTCTCAGCATGGGAAAAGTAGTGCAGCTTTATCACTGCTGCTCAAACATTCATCACACAGCCTCTCCTGCAGCGCGTTCCAAAGGGAGACAATAGCGCTTCCATCAACTCCCATCTGAAGATGCCGATTTAGGCAGGAGGTGGCAGAGAGGCAACTTCAAAGTTTTTTGGGAGCCCGGGTCGACGTACACATCACACCAAAGAAGAAGAAGAAGGGGAAGAGAGGAGGGACATCCGAGGAGGAACAGCTCTCTCTCCACTCAGGAGGGAGGTCATTATCAGGCCATGTTTAAGCCGGCACAGAGCACACTGATGTGTGCTACTGTTTCAACATTTGGAATATAGTACTGCAGCCATCACTGCAGGCACTCGTTTATGTTCCTGTGTTTGTCTATGTATGCGTGTGTGTGTGTGTGTGTGTGTGTGTGTGTGTGTGTGTGGTTGTTCCAAAAATCTACCGAGACGACACTTTAAAAGGTATTTGCATTATTTCTTGCATAGAGAGGTGAAGGTCAGCGTTTCCCCAGTGAATATCAGCATCTTTGCACAAACAGCTAAATAAATACTTTATACAATACGGCAGCTGGAGAATACGCTGCAAAAGTATCAGATTGAACAAGTCATTTGGTTTGTTAAGGGCTGTCATTTTTTGGTAACAGACAAAAAAGAAAAAAAACTGCTATAAAGGCTGCAATATTGTTTCCTGGGTCCAACAAATATCAAATTGATTCAAGAATTTTGTTGAGCGTATTGGGTTGCCGTGTTTTGTGCTGTTTCTGAATATATCAACACATCGCTTAAAAATACTAGAAACAAGAAAAACTGCACACAACTAAATGACAATATGTTTATCATTTTAATACAAATTTTAGGACTGAATATTAGAGAAAATAAGGTTGTGAAATCCTGGCACACTGTCAACACTCAGTCACAGACCTTCATCAGGCATTAAACTGAGACGAGATAAAATGAGCATTACTTGTCTCATTTTATGTATACATTATTAGTTATTGACAGCATAATTGTCTCAGGTGTTTGTGGGTGTTTTTTTGACTGAAGCCAGTGGCTTGAGTATAAAGACGTTGTTTAATATTGTGAGTTTAAGGTTTACATTTCATGCATTGTATTCACCCAAAAAATGTATGAGATCCATATTGAATCTTTTTCATGTAATGATGAGATACAGACATTATAGTTAGACATTGTAATTACGAGAAATTGTCTCTACTTTTTGTTTCTTTGGTGAATGTAATGCACCTCTGTACCAAAGCAATAAAATTAGCTTAGTTTTTGCAGTGTAGAAACAGACATCATATTGTGAAAAGGTTTGTGATCTGAACTTTAGGTTTCTGCACAATGACTAACAACCTGAAGAGGCTCTTCAGATGTTAGAAAAGATCCATTTATTACATGTTCAAAAAGTGACAAAGTATGAAAAATGTGAAAGAAAAGTAAAAAAAAGAAAAGTTTTTGCTCATAGGTCTATTGTCAACACAACTTACAGACCATGTCATTCTATAAACTTAAATAGGCTAGTAAACAACTTTTGGATGTGTAATAAATTGATCTTTTTTTGTGAGTGTGTGGGCATTTTGGGACTGATTACAAGCACAGATATGGTTGCCCCTGACTAATTTTACAATCGGCTTGATTCCTGGCAGGTCAGGTCGGCTGTCTTGCACTTTAAGTAGATCTGTGATCTGATTTCCATCATGGCTTCCTATATCTGCTATGAACTGCAGTGAACTTGTTTACTGGAGTAGCGTTTTAGATGTTGTGGATGACTGTAGTCTTGACTGTGCTGTGACAGCAATAAAACTGAACTTTGCTGCAAAACAGACTGACCATATTGTCTGCGTCTTCCTAGCTGCGGTCCATCTTCTGCTTCTTTCTCTTTTTTTGTCCACATTTTTGAGGACGCAGCCATCTTGTCAACGGACAAAACCGATCAGAGGTTCAGTGTTAATGTTCAGTACAAGCAGCCACGTCGCGATTAGTTGATCAATTCATCCGTACAGTGTGACATAAAAAGTGGTATGTTTTGGCAGTGCAGAGAAGCTGATTAAAATGTGTAGTGTGAGGGAAGTCAAAATAGAAGATTAATAATATTGTGCAGTGTCTGCCCAGCATTAAAGTGAGTAAATTGCTCTGTTTTCGCACTATATGGGTATTAAAAAAACAGTTGGAATCCTTTTAAGAATCAAGAACAATAAAGAACAGTAAATGTGCAGTTATTTCTCCCGGTGGCAGAGATGTTTACAGACCTGCTGTGCCTCTCCTGTATCTACAGACCAGTTAACCCATATTTCATAAACATACAGTGTGACTGAAAATAGAAAACCTAAGTCAAACTACGCCATATCACTGGAGTCAAGTGAAGTATGACTGCATATTTGAATTGGAAATCTGGCAAAGTGACGATAACAACCTCGTGCACTTGCTCGGAAGGCGAGAAGAGGGTTAAATGAACAAAGCCTTGAAAAAGAGTCCAATTCTCCAGCTCCTGCCCCGATCCTCGCAGTTACTCCCACAAAGTACACAAGAAAAAAGAAAATAGTATCATGCATATCATTCATTAGCAGCAAATAAAAGAAATTCTCTCTAATAGTGCCCCCAAATCCCCGAGCTCCCAGCACCACGGAGCGGGAAACTAAAGAAATGGGGGAGAGAGATGCAAAAAGAAGCCGTCTCCCTCAAGTGCTTGTTAGGCCCAAATTATTATGGCGATGAATAATTTTAAAAATAAATAAGAAAATAAATAAATAAAAAAGAAACATTTATAGATCTAAGTATTATCAGAGGAGCCGCGGGTCTGTTGCCAAGCTCTCTGGGCCCGTTTGAAATCCGCCTTTGTTTTTCACTTTGATCTTTAACTGCTAACCTATCCATCGCTTCACCTGGTCCCCTGTTAGCGCTTCTTCACCCACTTCCTCCCGTTAAACTTTTCTCTACATGGCACGGCGCTGCCTGCACTAAGTGGTAATCATAATTGCATCATCATCATCATCATCATCTTTCTCCTCGTCGCCGTCATTAACTTTCTGTTCTTTCACAACAATAATTAACATACTGCACAGGGAGCAAGATTAGGCAGAGTGATGCAGGAGGAAATGAGGGAATATAGAGGAAAGCAGAGCAAAGAGACAAGGGGAAGACAGCCATGTTGGAGGAAGAAAGAGGAAGGAGACATGAGAGAAAGCTGCGACCAGCTCCTCTCCTCTTGCTTCCTGTCTCTTATCTGATTTCCTCTCCTTTCCTTCCCTCTTCTCATCTCATTTCCTTTCCCATCACCTTCTCTCATCTACTTATTGTATATCTTTCTTCCTCTTGTTGGCTCTTTCCTCTCCTCTAATGTAATTTCCTCTCCTTTCCTATGGTCTCCTTTACTTGCACTCTGTCTCCTCGCATATACCTTCCTGCCCCCACCCCACTCCTTGTGTTTCTTTTCATCTATTTCCTCTACTCTCCTCTCATTTACTTTGATCTCATTTTCTCTCTTCTCTTCTCCTAATGTTTCCTCGTTCTTTTCCTTTAATTTCATTTCCTCTTCCCTTGCTTCCTTCTCTTCCCCTCTGGTTTGCTCTCCTCTTACCGTGTCTCCTGTCATTTACTTTCCTCTCTACGTTTTGTTTCCTCTTGCTTCTTCTCTTCTCATTTACTTTTCTCTCATCTCATCTACTATCTTCTCATACTCTCATACTCCTTTCCTTTGCTTTCCTCTTGCTTCCTCTCTTCTTGTTTCCCCTTCTCTGTTCTGCCCTCGTTCCCTTTTCTCTCATCTCGTTTTGTCTCCTATCATCTACTTCACCCTTCTCTCCTTATGCTTTTTCTCCTCTTGCTTCCTCTTCCCTGGTTTCCTTTCCTCATCAACTTGCCTCACCCCTCCCCCCGTCCCCTCTCCTTTCATCTTGTTTCATCTCCTCTTGCTTCCTCTCCTCACATTTTGTTTCATTTCTTCTCCACTTTCCTCCTATCCCCTCATCCCTTTTCACTCATCTCATTTTGAATCCTCTAATGTACTTTCCCTCATCCCTTTTTGTTCTCTCCTACCTCTCCTCTCCTCTGGTTTCCTTTCCTCACTCCATTGCCTTTCATCTACTTCCTCTCCTCTCATTTTGTTTTCCTTCATCGCACTTCCTGTTCTTGCATCCTCACTTGTTCTCTTAATTTTTTTCTCATCTCATTTTGTCTCCTCTCATTTACTTTACTTTTTTCCTGTACATGTTTTTCACCTCTTTCCTTCTTTTTCATTTCCTCTCCCCTTTCTTTCTCTCCTCTAATTTTCTTGTCTCATCTTCTCTCCTGTTTCCTCCTCTCTCCTTATGTCTTCTCTCCTCATGCTCCCTCTCCTATCCTTCTTTCCTCTCACCCTGTCTCCTCTCACTGACCTTCATCTCCTCCCCTGCTGTTTCCTCTACCTTCATCTTGTTCCCTTTCCCCTCATTTCCTATGCTCATATCTTGTTTTGTCTCCTCTATTTACCTTCCCTCTTCTCTCAGTTTTCCTGTTTTCTCATATTTTCTCTCCCCTTGCTTCCTCCTTTCTCTCCTCTGGTTTCCTTTCCTCTTACCATGTCTCCTCACATCAACATTTTTCTCTTCCCCTTTTGTTTTCTCTCCTTTCATCTCGTTTCCTTTCTCCTTGTTTCCTTCCTGCTCTTTTCTTCTCATCTTGCTTCCTCTCCTCGTATTTGTTTCCTCTCCTTTCCTCTAATCTTATCTCCTCTTCTTGTTTTGTCTACTGAAAGGAAATATCCTTTACTCTCATCTTGTTGTCCCACCTCTCCTCCCTTCTCTTCCCCACTTATTTTCTCTCCCCTCATTTATCCTCTCATCTCCTTATTTCCTCTCCTCTCCTTGTTTCAACCTCCTCTCCTCCTTCCCATCCTCCTCCTCCTGAGGTTTCTGACCTCCAGTGCAGGGACATCCCAACCCTGTGCTGTGTGCCCAGCCTCTGATTAATATTGTAATGAGACTTATCCCAACATCCCTTCCTCCCTGTACTCTTTCCCACCTCCCCTCCTCCTCCTTCCCCTTTCCTATCTTTCCTAGTACCCTTCCTCGCCCCCTCTACCCCCTTTGCTCCCTGAGCCCCCGAGTGGCTCGCTTGATTCCGTTTCATCACACATCAAACAGGCCTGACACTCTCCACGCAGGCAGGACCCAGGGACCGCAACATCTGCACGGGGAGGCATGCAGGGGTGTGGGGGTGGGGGGCTCCGGCCTCTAAGGGGGGGACCGAGGACACGCCATGCTACGAGCAGATGTCACCGGGACCCGAACAGCAGGCTGGGGGGATGCCGCGGGGAAAGAGAGACGTAGTGAGGGACCCACCCCTGCAGCCCAGCCTGGGGAAGGAAGAGAGCGGAGATGAACCCGAGTCTCTCCACACACTCCTCCTCTGCTTCTCTCTCCTCACCTTGCAGCCCATCTCCCCCTCCTGCTCCCCCTTTTGACAGTACAATTAGGTAATTAGTCACCTCAACGCTAATAACCTAATCATTACTTGTCTGTGTGTGTTTTCTCTCTATTTCAAAATCCGTGTCCTCCACAGGCGCTCCCCTGAGTCCTGACGTGAAGGTGGAGGGGCAGAGGAGGCGTACAATTACCTTTGTCTGGCTACTCCCCCTGGCACAGAGAGAGCCAAGGCTCTGATCCAGACCAAAGCAAAGGCCCTTTTTAATGGAGACAGAGAGCCTGCTCTTTGGAGAGGGTCAAGATTGCTCTCACATCCATTAACACCAGAGCTATTTCATCACTGCCTCGTTCTGGCAGGCGGGAGCTGTAGAGGGACTGTGATCAGCCTCCGCTGAGCGCAGACGCTGACATTTCCCCAGTTAGTGAAAGTGGCAATCGGGAGCTTCCGCTGTCAATGAGTCATCAAAGGGCTTGTTTGAGAACAGCTGTTGACGTCAGTGCACTGCCACAAGCATTAACCCTAGTTGAGAAGTGAAGTTTTTTTTTCTGAATTGCTGATGATCCTTTCATCTGCATGGGCAACATGCAGATCTCAAAGTTCACAGAAATGTTATCTGTCATCAGAAAGGGCTCATCTTTTGACAGCATTTTTACAAGAATTTGGAAAGGTTGAGCAGAACACTGAATGTTAACAATGTGATTTTTTTGTTTCACTCATTTATTAAAAATCTCTTATACTTTACATAGCTGTCCAACACTGTCCAAAACATCACTGAGAACACCTTTTACGTCCACGCCTTTTATTTATTTATTTTTAACCATTATTTAACCAGGAAGTTCCTTGAGATTAAAACCTCTTTTTTGAGGGAGAACTGACCAAGATAGCACACCATTACAAAGTTACAAAAACTATAAAATAGAGCATGTCAAAAACAGACAAAGGACAACAGATACATAACACAAAATCCATTTTAGGAATATACAGTATATACAATTAATGCACTGTTTTCAAACCAGTTTGTGCTCTCACCCAGAGCTGTACACTTAAGGCTTAAGACTTAGACCTGAGACATAAGTTGAAAAAAACGAGGACTTAAGTCTTGACTTGGATTGTACTGCTGTGAGACTTGAAAATTTCAAAACAATAAAAAACAGTGAAGACGATAAGACACCTATGTAAACAAGAGTCTACAGCCATGCAAGCGGCTCTGTGAGGCTGTACTAGTGATTTTAGCTAAATGCTAATGTCAGCATGCTAATATGCTCACAATGACAATGCTAACAGATTGATGTTTAGCAGATATAATGTTTACCATGTTCATTATCTTAGTTTAATTATTAATTAGCACTAAACACAGAGAACAGCTGAGGCTAATGGGAATGACATTAGTTTAGCAGGTATATGGTCATAAACTAAAATACTGGACAAAATAAAATGTTGGACCATAAAGGTGGCCCGACCGACGGAAGGTTTTTACAGTCCCTAGACTATTACAGCTTTGAACGCAAAATGTTCAAACATGATAATAATAGACCGCATTTGTAGACCTGAAATACTTTGAATACCTTGAATTCCTATTTGATTTTGAAGACTTGAACTGGACAAAAAAATACCTAAAAGCCGCTCTGCTTTTAGTTGTGCTGCCTTGCCAAGATTAAGTTAACAAAAATAAAAGATGACATGATGTTCACTGTGATGGATTATGTATCTATCTCATACAAATTTGAAGTCCGCACATTGACTGTAAGTTTATACTTAAAGTTTATACTCGTTTTGAAAACAGTCAGCCGTAAGTTAATGTAAACCACATCTATTCTTCCTTTCCGAATATTTTTCAAATCTCCACAGACTACAAGCAACACAGGAAAGCTGCTCATCTTTGCCACAAAACCACCCTCATCCATCCCTCGTAATCTAGCCTCGTGTTTTTGGTTTGTGGAGTTTGGATCCCCCCCGCTGTGCTCGCAGAGACAGCCGTTGTGTCGTCCTCTTCATTATTCAGATTTCTTGGAGCCAAACAGCTGTTTTGCATGGCAGATTGAATCAGCGCTTGTCATGACTCCTGACATTCAGATAGAAGGACTGAGGTCTTGAATTATGGCACCGCTGGAAACGCATAAAAACAAGTTGCTGTTGAAAACTAGCTGATACCATAATCTCCAGTACACCAGACTGTACTTTTTAAATGTACTGTGGGGGTTGTTAGTGTGAAATCTTCACATAGTGTACATCCATACTTATAAATTAAGTTTTATAACGAATAAAACATCTAGTCTTCACGTGCAGGGATTTTTAACTATGGAGACAAGCGTCAAAGCACAGAGAGAGAAAATTAATCGCTGCAGCCAGTAACAATATTGCGCCTCCGTAACAAACTGCTGCAAATGGATTTCTCGAGCAAGTGTGTGGTAGGCAGCAGCCTTTATTAGACAGAGCTGAATGCATTGCTTTAGCTTGACGGCGAAGTCAGCGCACTTTATCACGGTCCGGGTAATGAGAGATAACTTCCCTGCGTCTGCGGGAAGTGAGTCCGACACCGCAGCCCCACATGCATTTTTTATAAGCTGCAATTACTCAGAGCTTGTTGATATTTCCCATTCGTTTCATTTGGGAAAATTTGCATCAGATAACCAGAGGCCTGCTGTTGGGCTAACCGAGCATGCCGCAGTAAATTATAGGTCTCCGACTGTCCGAAAACACACCGGAGAATTTGCTAATGGCCAGGCTGCAGCACGAGAGGTCAGCCGGTTCCTTTTGACGTTTGGTCGGCTGTCAACTCTCCTGGCAGAGTCGGTTTATCCTCTTCACCAATTCTTGGGTCAAAACTTATGAATGTCGTCTTTATTTGCTGCAAACTGTTCAGACAATGCAATCAATATCAACACACGAGGTTCTGTGTGTCTGCTTGTTTGTTAGTATCGCAAAAACTACTAAACAGATTTTCATTAAACTTGGTGCAAAGTTTGGGCCAAAGAAGAGCTGATTAGGTTTTGGCTAATTGTGAGGTGTAGAAGAACGTTTTCCCCCCAAAATTCCTTGGTTCTAGAAGAATTTCCTGTATAGGCCACACACATTTGCTTTCACACACACAGTCTCACACCGATAGAGGGTGGCAGAGAGGTTGCCTGACCATCAGGAGCTATTTGGGGTTCAGTGCCTTGCTCAAGGACACTTCGACATGTGGACAGGAGAAGATTGGGATCCAACCACCAAGCCTGCAATTAATGGACAGCCCGCTCTACCTCCTACCTTTTATCAAATTTCATCCAGTTTTAAACAAATTCATACAATTTTTATCAAATTTGGTCCATAAAATAACTGAATCAGCCCCGAAAAAGTTTCATAGATTAATGTGCTTTATGATATGCCACCGTGTTTTCCTATAATTTGTTGCCAAATTTATTTAGGTGTGGCGTATTTGACATCATCACATAATCACAATTTACGTGACACATGCACACTACTACTCTGACTGACTTTGCACCGCAGTGACAATACTTATAGTGGACATAAATCAGGGATCATGAGACTGAATTACTTACAAGTTTGCACAGTTTAAAGCCCTAATAATGCCAATGATAATGCGTTTTTCCACCCAGGTCCAGATCTAGACTCGGATAAAAAAATGACACATTTGGAGGATTGTGCAGCCTTAGCTGAGGTTTGATCTCTCTTAGTATTCTCTTACTATTTTATCCCCGATTTTCAGCTTGCCTTATAAATTGAGTTCCCTTAAAACAGTATTTGCAAGATTAACAGGACAGGAAAGCATAACCTATCCTGCTACACATAATTAAGTATATTTTTAATGACTTTCCTCTAATCTTTGCTTTTTTCTTTACATTACTTTACCTCTTCAGGCCTAAAAATGATTCAGACATATGCAATTCGTAAATATATATTATATATAACATATGCAACCAGTGACAAGTGGTCACAAGCCAAAAAGGTTAGAACCACTGCCTCAGAGTAAAGAAAGAGCATTGCATCGTGTTGTACTGTATTGCCTGTTTCTGTGTCATACTGCACATTCTCTCATCAATCATAATTAGCAGCAGTTCTGCTCAATTAATGCTGCAAACTTGCAGTAGAGATGAAGGGCTGAATATCAATATCTCCCTGACAGGACCGGGTAGATCAGGTCTGATTGACAGGCAGAAGTCTAACCCGATCCAGCTGCAGAGACCGGGGTGGCTGCTTCCTGGTGCCTCAGATTTGTTGTAATTGACAGGTGCAGAAACACGTTTGGGGGGTCCTGGTGGAGCTCTGCGCCGTTTATGCAGATTAACACGTCAAAAGTACAAATGAATAAATAAACTGGTAAGCACAAATCAGGCAATTTAGCCTGAGGGGATGCCATCTTTACCAGATTAAACAAAGTGACTAATCACAAAAACAATCCGCTTCAGAAGTGGAGGAAGTCAAAAGACGCCAAAGCTTGGGGGTAAAAAGCTAAGTCATCTTAATTATTCAGCTATAGGCAAACAAAGATATGAATTCTTAATTAATAGAGCAATGACAGATAATATGTTTATTTTTTAAGATATTGTAGATTATGAAGCTGTGAGGTGACTGCTTTGATTAAAAAGAAAGTACTCGCCTTTCCACAATATTTACATGATGGCATATAAGAGAATTGGATATTTTTGACGAAGGAAATGTAAAATTCAAACCAAAAATGAGGACGGGATCACAAGGATGGCACAAATTCCCAAAGCGCCCAGCCAGCGCGGGTACCTGAGGCAGAGGCCTTGTGGGAATACTTTGGGTCAGTCTAAAGAAGAAGGTGGGATAACGGATAACGAACAAACGAGTCCCAAGCAGGGTGTTTCGGCACTAAAAAGAAAACCCTTCTTCCTTTGAAACCCAAATGAGCTGATGCGAGGTCCTAGTTCCAAACACGCATCGATGCCACTGCCCATGAATTACATCCTTAGATGTTTGAGTCTGAACCAGAACTGACGTTATTTTTTTTCATATAAATATATATATATATATATATATATCACCGAGCTGACCAGAGCAGCCGTAACCTCAGCTTGAACTTCCTTCATGCTTGGACACAACTCAGCTGTAAACACATCACTTCTCTTAAATTGGCCTAAAAGTGCCCCTGGTTTCCAGACTTCCCTCCACGCGCCGCGGACACCAGCCTCCTTTGACCTTCACACCAAACCGTGGCCCGAACCTCTGCTATTGATTTTTCTAACTATCTGTTTACTCCTCGTCTGCACACTTTCCCAGCTGCTTGGAGAGCATCGTTTGCCCTGAGGCGATCAGCTGGGCTCAGCTTGTTCCAGTCTTTGATCATCGTTCAGCCAGCGGATTAACATATGCACACTCTCTTCCTCCCTTTGTTGCTGAGCTTGATAATAAATCTATGGCCTTCCTCTATCTCTCTCTCTCTCCTCCCTCTCTCTCGCTCCAATATGGGACGAGCCATGAATCAATCACCCCGCTTTACGCCTCGTGTCCGACATGGATGCAAATCACAGAAGGATCTGTGGGTAAAGCTCTGCTTATTAAAACCCCGATGCCTGACTCATTACAACGCGCTCATGCACATGCATGTCGCCAAGATGAACAGCAGGTAGCACGCATGAAATACAACAACATTGGTGGAGATAAAGCGCAGACAGATGAGATTAACCGATTTCTGCGACTCTTATCTCAACGGAGGCCAAAACTAAGCCTCACCCACTTTGCCAAAACTAAATGAGAATCGAAAGCTAATGAAGTTAATTACCGCATCATTGTGGGAGGTTACAGCCTCGTCTAAAAGAGGCTTAATCTGAGGGAAACTGCAGTGCAGAGGCTCGCCTTCGTACCTGCCCTCACTGTGCAGTAAGTGTACTAATTAAAGTTGGTTTGAGCCTACAACCACCCCAGTTAGCTCACTTAAAGGGCCAGGGATTCTGGGGTTTAGAACAACACTCATAAGGACTCTGCAAGTAGGACACTGAGTAAATGTGTGTGAGACTGAGCAGGAAAAAGAGAAAGTGTGTGTATTTCCAGGTAGACAGGTGACTTTTTTTCTTAAAATGCAACCTATGTGGTTTCTCTAATGGCCACTGTTGAGACACGCCCTCACTCCCCGTTGCCTTTCTTATTTATTACGACCTAATTATATCAGTGTGTCAGCTAACGTAACCAGCTCCTTGCCCTAAATGCCGCAATGCTCTCGTGGCTGCGCTCGTACTTGCAGACCTTATGTTTTCGAGCCGTGTACCATTTAACCACGGCTTCCTGAGGCACGCGGGGTTGTTTAGCCTGCACTTTTTTCCCCCCACTCAGTCCATCAAGAATGCAATGGATGAAGTAGAGGAGTACATGCGGTTAATAAAAATACAGTAACAACATGAGCTCAGGACTGGCAGGAGGAGGAGTGAATTTGGACGAGTTCCCCTCCTAATCATCAGCGTGTCGGCCTGAGCGGGCCTGCGAGGTGCCGGAGCTGGGGCCCTATTAAAAAACTGAAGCCCAGCTTGCCGGAAAAGATCCGTCCTCTCACCTCAGAAAACAACAACCCCGCTCGCCCCGACAGCGAGACAATCAGCCGTGCGCTGCACAGGGTGAGGCGGCGGTGACCCGGCGTGCCGGGATGGAGCCAGTTCTACACACTGATGAGCGCTTTCACAGACATCAAACGGGGGTGCTGCAGACCTCCCCACGACCTGCCTGTGCTGCCTTGTCTCCTGCTCTCTGCTTTTATTTGAGGTTGATACGGGCAGACGGATCGGCAAATATCGATCAAGGTGCGCTCGGTAAAATTCTCCCTCCAGGTTTGAGAGGTGATTACAGGCCCTGGACCCAGCTGATGCAGACTGGGTGTGTGTATGTGTGTACATTTAGGTTTTTCCTACCCCACCTGTCAGACAGGCCGAGGAGAGCAGCCCTATATTCTTTGGTTTGGGTGTCTCCAATCATCTGCAGAAGAGAGACATCTTTAAAAAAACACCCAGACAGACAGGCAGGCAGGCAGGCACACTGTACAACACAGAAAATAGGTTATAAAGCACGGAGAATAATGCATGTGAATCCCAATCATCGAAATTCAAATGATTTGGATGTATCCCCAACCAGCCCTCCTCTCCTTGTCTGCCTTCTGTCGAGGCCTCAGAACTCACCAATAGGATCGGAGGGAAACAGGCTGCAGATTCAGAGGGTTTGCATTAGGAATGGCCCGTTATTAATTAAGCTTGTGGGGAAGAGTTTTTTGACAGCGGCTCCCGAGGCGACGAGCGGTGTGGATCTTGGCGCTGACCTGGCCCAGCAGGGGTAGGAACTGTGTCTTTGAGGTGGTGGTGGTGGTGGTGGTGGGGTGGGGGGTGGGGGGGTAGAATGGGTGGTGGGCGGGTGAGAAAGAGGAGGAGGGGGGGGGTTGGCTCCATGCCGACAGCCAGGCCTGCCACGTCTGCGTGCCCGCTTTGAAGTGTCACCTTGAGGGAAGAGCCGATGGCCGGGAAGCCGGGAGGGCGGGAGCCGCGGAGAGGAGTGGCACGGTTGGCATTGCCAGACATGGCGCTTTAATATTGCATGGGCTCCCGTCCATCTCTGTACACACTCAGGACATTCCTTCTGCTTGATTTAGTTTGAAAGTAGATCTTTGTTTTTTTTCCCCCTCTCTCGCCATGCTGTGGCTCAACACCTGTGCTGGTTTTGTGCTCATTCTTGCCTGAACAAATGTCAAGCTCTGCAGTCAGAGGAACTTTAACAATTCCCTGCATTATCAAAGTTGACAGTGTTGCATTTGGCCTGCTGAGTGATGTAGAGTTGATGCATATGGCTCCTTATAACTACATTATATAACTACACTGCAAAAATCATCTCCATCTTATCAAAGTCAGTTCTATTTAAAATTGATTTAGATAGAAATATAAAAAATTTCTTAAAAAATTAAACTTTTCTTAAAACAAGTGAAAAACTCTGCCAGTGCAGTGAGAATATTTAAACATGTTTCCATTAGAAAGCAACCTAATTTCCCAGAATTATTTTATGCATGTGTATCTTGAAACAAGATTGCACACTCAAGAACGCATAACCAAAACATCTGTTGTGAACATAGAAACGGAAAGGATAATTAAAAGGTGATTTGAGCGCACAAATGTCTTGTACTGGACTTAGAGTTACACCCACCTCAACTCTATTTTCATACATACATGCATATTAAAACAAGAAAGAATAAGACAGTTTTCTGCATGAGAATCAAGAAAAATTCAGTCTAATCTGCATGGGAAAACGACAGATTTTCCACACCTTAAAGACTAAGTTATTGGCAAAAATAACTTGATCAGAAGCGGTTTATGACTTTTTATCTTTTGCCTCAGACTCAGAAAATGCAGAGGCTGGTAAATCGATAAGGATGTGCCTTATTGGCTGACTTTCTGCACATTCTAAGAAATATTCACTCTGGTGTTGCTAATTGCTAATGCTGCTTTCATCACTTCCTCAAATGGCATCTTCCTTTACGGAAAGGGAAACCATATCATTGGGGACTAAACTTAAACTTTTACTATTTCATTCCAGTCGCGCTGTGTTTGCCTGACCTGCTGCCAGCACAGTTACAGAGCGCGGCGGAGAATCAAACATGGCGTTAGTTTGAGGAGATGCATGAGAGGGAGTTTATCAACAGAGGCTGCAGGAAGGAGGTGTTTTGAAGTGAGGAAAAAAGGTATTTAAAAAAACACTCACACTGCACGCACTTTCTACCCACTTTAACAACCGTCCCAGTTCACAAATAGCAGTTTTAACTCCCCTGATTAGCACTGACATCTGCAGCCTTTCATCTCTCCCTCCATCTTGTTTTTTTAATCAGATTAACCCAAACGGGCATCCTTTAATGGCCTCTTTTTTTTAGGAAAGCTGAAAGAGGAGAGATAATTAAAATAATTAAACCGCTGGGACCTGTCTGTGCACGCTCATCTCCCGCTCTTTTCTTTTCTTCTTCCCTTTAAGTTTTGATTCTGCCTTGCTTACTGATTCAAGCAGCACGGAGAGAGAAAGACTCATCATCCTCACTTAATTGTATTAAGTTGACTCTCGGAGGTCCAATTTTTCCCTCCACAACCAACAGCCAATGTAGGATCTGATCTTTAGGTGCATGTCAGCTATCTAGATGCGGAAGTAGAGGGGGGAGGGCACATTTCTAAACAGCCTTTATGGAGCATATTTATTTAGTCAGTGAGTGTATTTTGCATAAGGCCAAAGATAAAAAAGGGGGAAAAAAGTATCCTCTTTAATGATTATTTATTCATGGACTTTTAAGCTTTTAATGAGGACAAATGAAGCCGTTTTCCAGAGTGTCAGTATGTAGTATGCTTACCAAAAATATTCTTGTTTAGCATTTTTCTTTTGCACTGTTTGTCCATGAGGAATAAACACTTACATTTAAATATAACTAGGAGTTTGGAGCGAGACTTTTAAGCGATCAGTTTATCTTGATCTTGCATGAATATAAAATTTCCCACAAGTTTTGATCAGACTCGGTGATGATGATGATGATTTATTAATTCTCAGTAATCCTCGTAATTGAAGCTAAACTGATCAAATGTAATTCATGACCACTGCCTAGGAAAGCTTTAAAAAAAACAACAATAGTGTTATGTCAGAGTCTGGATGCTTTTCAAAATAAAAAAATTCCAACTTCTTTTTAAACTAAAACATACACAGCAACTTTGTCAATCAACCACTAGAAGTTGACAAATATATGCCCCTTTATATCAGTTATTCACTCCTGTGTAATTTATTCTCATTCATATTAACACGTCGTAAGTTTGTACCTTCTAACTTCTACACTGACAAATTCCTAAAAAAAAAAAAAAAGAGTAGGCTATACCACACCGCCTCAGTTATATTTTGCATTATAGGTGTACATATCTTGAATATTATAATAACACGTCTTCAGATGAATTCAAACTTTACTTCCTGTCAAAAAGAATCTAATGAATTCTTGCATGAGGATTTTACGGAGAGCAAGAGCCCCGACATCCTCCTCGGAGTGCAGCCCCAACTTTACACAAGCTCCGATGTCTTTTTTCCCCGCCTTGTACACTTTCACTTCATTCAGATTATTTTCACAGGGCTTCATTTCAAGTTGGCACAAAAAAAGGAAAGAATCCCTTTGCTGGAAATACTTAAGATTTATGTTTAAATTTTCATGGAATCTTTGAGAACATTGAGGAGCAATTTCACATTTGCACTGACATCTAATTTCTCAAGTAGAGTCTGAAAGCACAAATTGCCAAGGATTCCCTATGTGCCCAATTATCCTGCATCAATTTCCTTGACCCTGCGGAATGCTGGTAAATTAATCATACCACATTTTTTCCCTTTTTTTTGGACTCTCTCTCGTGAAATACATATGCATGCGTTTGATAAACTAATCATACTTGGTCGGTTATACTCACAAAAATGATTCAGTCCTGGAAGCAGGATGAGAGTTAACAGCAAGGCCCAGGGAACAGGGAGCTGATAAAACACACACACACAGTCACGTCTGTACATACACCAACCACACACACCAACAGACACGGAAAACACAAAATGACAGAATACTGTTAGTGCACAAAGTGTTAAGTTTTCACATGTCAAGTTTAGTTTTTATTATTATTTTTTTTTTTTTTACTATGTACACATTTGTATGAAAAAAAACTAATAAATTCATGAATTAAGAAGACAGATTTAATTGTATAAATAAATGTGGAGGAACTTTTCTTTAAGCATGAGTAATATTTCAGGTTTTGGTTTCTTGTCTGCTTAAGTTAATGTTTTTTCAACATTTACACTACGACTATGTCCTTACCAAGTAATCTCAAGTGAACTGAAATATTAAATAAAAAATACAAGACTGAGAAAAAAAAAAAACACATTCCTGCCAATATCCGTCAATTCTGCTGTCATATATTGACCTTAACAGCATTGTTAACAGCCTAAGGATCTGAATCATCTTCAATCATCAACTGTGTAACACCATATTTACCAGAGTGCCTTACCTGTTGATCCGACATGGCTGCAGAGTCTGGTGTTGGTGGTGTTTTTGGAGCAACAGTGTCCTCTGGTGGGAAAAAAAGGACAACAAACAGAAGAATAAATGTAAATACAAACAACATGGAAACAGGGACACCTACAGTTTTCTGTGGAAAAAATGATCACAGAACTTTACTCACCTTCTTTTTGGAAAGTCAGCAGAAAAGATGGGGTACTCTAGAAATGTCAAACAATACATTTTAGGTAAAAGAAATAAAGTAGATTGGAAAAGAAAACATTTCAAGCATAAGACGCCATACAAAGTGCTCTAACATGAAAAACAATGACACAGCTTTCAGGTCTTTCCAGACACACCTGTAAAAACCTCAACAAAGGCAGCACACACACTGAGAAAATTAGCCGTTATCCAGTTCTTAATGACACTGATAAAATCAATATGAAATGCAGTTTTCGTGCATGTAAACTGAATTCTAAATTCACATCGGAGTTAAATCTTGGTATTGATTTACTGAATTATGGCCTGCAGGAACTGGCTGCTTTTCTATGTTTGGTTTAGATTAACCGAAATGTTGGATTTGATAACATTTTTATACACTCACCTCTGTGTCGTTATTTATTGAAGGAAGAGTTCGACATTTTGGGAAATAACAAGCTTATTAGCTTGGTTGCCGAGTTAGCTGAGAAGACCGATACCACTCTCATATCTGTCCATTAAATACGAAGCTATGAGCCAGGAGACAGCTAGCTTATTTTAGCTTCATTTAGTTCAGATACGCAGGCTAAACAAACGCGACGTAACGTGTTAATTAGTGAGCTTTACTGTAGGTAGCTGGTGGGTGGACTTGTTTACCGCTGGACAGGGCTAGGTTAGCTGTTTCCAGTCTTAATGCTAAACTAAGCTAATGGGCTTCTGGCTGTAACTTGGCTAACTCTTGGCAACAAAGCAAATAAACTATTCCGTCAAGAACTGTTTCACTTGAGTTATACCTCAGAAACTCATTTTACAATTTAAACAGGTTAACATGGTGGTCTAACTGTAGCCTACTTGTCATATTGTGTAATAATTTTAGGTCTGTATTTTTTACATTACACTATACTACTAGCATAGTACATTTAAACTTTTTTTGATACCTTAGTTTGGGAAAATGAACACTTTTTTTTCAAAGAAGAAAATTATGTCAAACTGCAATGAATCCCCTCTGAGCCCACGCAGCCAGTGTTAAATGCTTGTGGAAAACGTTTTCTGAATAAAATATAGCCTGAAATGAGAAAGGTTTATGGATTTAGACTGGGAAACATCTCATCAAAGACTGTACACAAGCCTAAGAATTTGGCCAAGACTTTAAGACTTGCAACTAGAGACTATTTTTCATTATCGATTTATCTGCCGATTACTTTAACTAATTATTTTGTCTATAAAATGTCAGAAAATAGTGAAAAATGGCCATCACAATTTTCCAAAGCCGAAAGTGACAAATAGTTTGTTTTGTCTGACCAACAGTCCAAAACCAAAGATATTCAGTTTACTATGAAAAAGCAGCAAATCCTCACATTTAAAAAGATGGAACGAGGGAGTGTTTGGCAATTTTGCCTGAAAAAAGACTAAAACAATGAACCGATTATTAAAATAATTTTCTGTCAATCAACTAATTGATCAATCATTTAATCTTTTGTAGCTCTTGGGCTCACACCTGTGCTTTCGTGGCCAAGTGGGGCAAATATCACAGGGCTGGCCACCATAGACAATCGTTAACTCTCAGTTTATCTGTTTTCTATCGAGCTGTAAATCAACAACACAGTTTAGGAGGACGGACTGACTCTTTTCAATCTGCAAACATCTGAAAAATGTCCAGTCCCAAAAACAAACTTAACCTTCACTGGACCCAATGACAAAACACCTTGATGCTGGATTTCCACAGGGGCACAAACCAAATGAAGGAGCAGCAAAATAAAAAGCAAACCTCAGAATTGTAGTGCAAAACATTGAAGACGATCTTTATTGTTCACAGTTAAACACAAGCCACTGCTTTAAGAACTTCCTTTTTTGCCATTTTGTCCCAGATTCTCCAGCTCCGGTCAGAGTCCTGGTCTCTTCAGTTTGTGCTGATTGTACCTTCTGTCTTGGTTTGCTGTAGTTACTACGGTTGGCATTTAAAGTGGATTGTTGAACATGCTTTAGATAGCGAGGCAAAAGGAAGTGACAGCAGGAGTTCCCAGTGGACAACAGGATTTAGACGACTTTCAAAACCGGAGTTTACTTCTAATACTTTGAACAAACGAGGTAACTCTGTTTATCAGACCTGCCTAAGGGAACCTGATTGGACACAATGTTTTGGTTTTGTTTCCCACGCTGTACCAGCTACACGCAACGTGAGAAACAACATTTCTGTTAAGAGATGTTTGAATTCAGCCAGAACGCAAATGTTTGCATGGCACTTCAAAATGATCAGCTGGTCGTCTTGAACAGAAAAAGATGATTTTTCTAGCTTGGGCTTGTGTCACTTGCCAGGTCTGATTCAAATTTAGGATATGTACTTGTGAGGACCCTTCATGGCTGAATAAATAAAAAAATAAAAAAAAGGTACAACAGAATGTGGAAGTCATAAAAATGCATAACATTACATCAGTTTCTAAGTTTCATACACTTTCCTCATTGCGTCTTCGTGGAAATACGAGAACCAACATGACTGCATCACCTACACGCTCACACATTCACAAACAAAACACATTCTCCTTCAGACTTCTTCTGGACAAAAACTCAACGGACTTCGGAAATGTTAGTTTTCCCAATTCAGTCCAGCAACAATACGGTCACCCTCAAAACCATACATCTCTACGTACTGGTCACCTCAACCGCTCTCATGTACTCTGATATCAAAAACATATTTCGGTCCACAGTCAATGCTAAGCACGTTGAACAGATGATAGCGACAAATGTAATCTCTTGCTCTTCTGGTGTTTTTTTATATCTGATTTGAGTAGAAGTGGTAGCGTTTAAATTTTAAAGGGTCAGTACACAAACATTACAAAAAACCCCAACATTTTCTCACTTAGCTCCAGTAACATCGACATAGAGTAGATAGTTTAGGTTTGGAGATATCGGTCTCTGAGATTCCCATCTTTGCAGCCAACACATTGGAAGTGAAAGGAACTTTTATTTGTGGTGCTCACAGCATTTAAAAATGACATCAATTTTAACATCAACTTGTATTTCCAGAAACAGTATCCCCATTGCTATGGATAATCCACAGACCTCCTGGTAAACTAGAAAGTAGTTCCAATTAAAACTGTTCTGAGAAAGGTCTGTGGGATATCCAGAGTAATAGGGACACTGTGCCAGAAGGCAAGTTGCTGCTGAGTTTAAAAAAAAATCTAATCTTTCAATGCTGTGAACACCACAAACAAAACTGCATTCACTTCCATTGTGTTGGCTGTAGAGACAGAAATCACGGAGACAGATCTCAAAATTTGGCCAACTTAAAGCTAAACTAGCCAAATAGGAAAATGTAAGTTTTTGTAGTTTGGGTGAACTAACCCGTTAAATCGTCAGACTCACTATTAGTGAGTTATTGATAACTCTGATTACGTCCTGTCTGCATATCTTTGAGCATCTTTGTCTCATAACCAAATTCATAAGTCTAGCATATCCACTGGTAGCGACACATGCACTTTATATCCGTCACCTTGTCAAAATTCTTCAGGGGGATGAATCAGTATTTAAAGGGGGAAAAAAGTAGAAAAACATTGAGGGAAATCCTGTTGTCCACTCAGAGGAATGGAACATATAACACTGAATTCCAAAGAGTTGCTGACATGGTACTCTTTCACTGATTTGTAGCTCTTCTCCATTGTTAAACTTCAGCCTCTGCACCTCCGCCCTGCGTCCCGGCTCAGTTCTGTGTCTCTAACTGTGCTCATGGTGTGTTTCGTTGTAGTCCATGATCTTTAGCTGCTGCTGCCGGGGGCGCCCTGACCCCGCCTGACCTCGCCCTCCACCTGGCCCTGCCTTCCTGCGGGGGCTTTCCTGGCTGGAGGCCCGCTGCTTGGGCTCAGAGGGGGGCTCCTTGGTGAGCACAGTGAGAGGAGTGGCGGGGGTGGGGGCTGGGGCAGAGGGTGGAGTCGGGATGGGGGAAGTCACAGGGCTGACGGGGGCGATATTATCGGGGCAGGGCGGCTCCACGCACAGCTCAGTCTTCAGGCCGTGGGCGAGGCCGGCCAGGCGCGGCGGCGGTTGCTCCTCGTCACACTGGCTCTCGCTCTTGTTGCGGAACAGCTCGCGTGCCCTCATGCCCAGGAAGCTCTTGGCGCTGGGGTAGGAGCCCACGGTGAGCGGCGTGTCGGAGGGGGGCCGGGGAGCGAACGGGTTGGTGTGGCGACAGGATAGGGAGGGCTCCACCAGCAGGGGCGGGGCCAGGTCCTGGCTGCCGTTGATGGAATTGGCTGTTGTCTTAGAAGATTTGCTCGCCTTTGGTTGCCCTGGCGATAAAGTGCTGCCATTGCCCTGGGGGGAGTCGTGTGGTGGTCTACAATCCGCCTCCTCGTTGGTGTGAGTTTTACTTGGTCCATCTGGTCCCATGGCACTGTGGAGGACAGAACATTGACATGTAAAGAAAAACAATCAAGTTCCAAAAAAGTTATTGATAGATCAGATGATGCGAGTAACATTATCAATATAATACCACTAATATTTACATAAACACATGTATTAACCCTTTCAACTGCAATAGAAATGGCCTATCAGTGCCTACATGGTGGTGGCGTTTTTGCTTATTGTTTTTATTAAAAAGAATACATCGTCTTTTATTTAAATTTCTGGAAGAGTTCAATAATTAAATTGTCAAATCATATTTTCGTTGATTTTTGTGAGTTAATATATATTTGTAACTGATTGTTTTAAGTGGGCATATGATATCATCTTATATCGATCACAGGCCCCTGAATTGAATCGAAATCGTATTGTAGCAGACTATATATATATATATATAAAAGCAAATATCGTATCATTGTCCAACAATCGGAGATATCTAGGTGAATTGCTTGCAGCTTATAGACATACAGTATGCGGCCATCACAAGTAGACGCTGGTCACTTTAAAATATAAAGCAGTGCAAAAAGTAAGTTAAATTTTGAAGTAAATTTGGCCGTGGAACAGTAAGACAATACTATGGAAACTCTACTATCTAAAGAAACTAAAGAAAGAAAAATAAATACATAATATAACAAAATAAATCAGCTACACTAAAAAGAGTGTTCTGAGCCTGACCTGGAGTTAGCGTGAGTGTGTGGGTCAGCTCTGCCCCCCGGTGGTGAACTGGCAGCGGTACTGGAGGGAGCCTCCATCTCCACTCTGCTGTAGAGCTGCAGGAGTTCTGTCTGCAGGTGCTGAGTTATTCTCCTCTGAGCCTGATACCTACTGTCTGAGGCCTGCAGCTCCGCCCTGCAAAGAGAGAGACGAGACGAGGAAAAGGGCAAAGAGAACATGAGAACAATTGAAATAAGTTAAAGGAAAAGAAATACAGAGAGAAGACATAAGATGTGACAGATACAAAGAGAGTAAATAAAAGAGACAAAGAAAGAAACACTAATTGCCCACAGGTGTTAAAAAATATTTTCACAGGAGCTTTGTATGTGTGTGTTTGAGATAATTTTGTTATGATATGGCACTATATAAATAAAATTGAATTGAATCTGCCTCTATCAATACAAACAAAATGATGTGATCTACAACTGATTCATGTCCTACTGATTAAGATGCTTTAGTCCAAGCTCATTTCAAGGACCTGCAGGTTCATACTCACTTTGCTTGACATTTTACGTCCTCGAGGAACTTCTTCTGCTCGACGATGAGGTGCTCCTTCTTGGAGAGGTGCGTCTCCAGCTCGGCGACTCTCTGCTGCGCTGCCTCCAGTTTCTGACCCTGAACCAGCAGGCTCTGCCTCAGCGTCTCCACCTCCTTCCCATAAGATACCTGCAGCATCTGGGCCTCCTGGGTGGTGGGGGGGTCATTGTCCACAGAGGCACAAAGAGCAGGAAGGAGCAAGAAATGTATGAGAGAGTGAAAAAGATGAAGGATTGTGGAGAGTTTTCAGACGTTCAACAGCTTGTTCTTCTCATGGTGGTTCTATGATGAGTTTTTCAATGTGCATTACTATTTTTCTATTTACAATGCTATTATTTTCTTATTATCTACAGTACTTGTGAATGTGGTTTAACTCAGAGGTCAACAACATAAGTTACAAAGGTTTCTCTGTGTCTTGTGGTGAATTCAGTGAAACTCTGGACATCCCAAAACTGTGAGTGTCAACTGCTGATCAGCATTAAAATGACGAGCTACGCTGTCAGCAATGTAACCCAGAGAACAACCAGCTAACAAGGTCGTCATCAAGCTGATAATTTGGTTCTCCTTTAAGAAAGGCAGTTGGAGATTCACAGCACATGAAGCAAATAGGATAAAGCCTGCAGAATACTTGTACTGTAGCAGAGACAGACAGTTTGACTTGACGCCCAACAAACCCAATTAGTGTCCCTTTTTTCACCTCAGTACGTTGCCTCTGCAGTTCTCTGCATCTGTCACACATATACACACACACACACTTCCTTGCACCATACCTTTGTATTATCAGCGCCTGCGTGGTGTAACTCCTGCATGGACAGCTTATGTGCCTCCCCGAGGAGCAGCAGCTGCTTGTTCAGGAAGCTCATCTGCTGCTGGGTGCTCTCACTGTTGCTCAGCTGAAGGACACACAAGACATACAATGACGGCGGAGGGCAAAACAGCAATCGCGCTACAAATCAAACCTGTCCAGAAGAGTCTGGGAAAACATCGACAATAATAAGCACGACAGAGTTAGTCATTAATGATCTCTCTGAATCCATCGAAGATTCAACAAGCTGCAGCAAATGAGCCATGCAAATATTTCAGTTAACTCTAAGGAGCGACTTTTGTCCGAAACAAAGCTAACTTTATAACAGAACTTCATTTTGTGGTCAACTTAAAGTTCCCCTCCGCTCAAAAATATGTTTTTCTTCTTGTTCCTCCAGTTGGGTGTTTCAGCTTCACTGTACAGAATGATGTCTGTGCAGAGTTTGACACTAGAAGGATGTTTTCACGTTCATCTGCTGAAAGTGGAAAGTTTCTATGTGCTCACTGAAAATCTGATTTTAAGGGGCGGGCCTACGAGCATGATTTGTGAGACAATCCTGGTTCATTATTCAACTTATACAAGTGTGATAAAGTGTATACAAGTGTATAATCTTCAAGCTGCCAGTGCACATACACTGAGAAAGGACTTCACAGTGAAGCAGGAGACATCTTGTGTCCAGCAGGAAAAATTTACAACATTGGCATATTCATTGATTCTGGAATTTTTAATGAGCTAGAAGGAGTAGATACCTTTTTAAAGATTTTAATGTGGAAATTAAACTTTTTTTGCAGAAAAACTTATCAGACACGCTTGTTCCAAGCAGACTATTTATATGTTTTAATGTCTGGAGGGGATCTTTAAAAGAGAAATATTACACTTTACAGTCATTCTAGGGAAGAAATCACTCCCCAGGCCCTGAGGTCACAAGATATTAAACCATACAGTCTATTCATTCTGTTTAAATATCATAAGTAATCACATTTAGTCAAATGTGTGGATGCAGTCTGGCTTGAAATGCCCGTTTTCTGAATCAACAGCTCTTTGTTTGTCAGGTTTTTGGTTCAGTCTGGGTCAGAGGAGGGAAGCAGACCTCAGACAAACCCCCAGGAGACAGAAAAACACCCAGACCCCCTATGTCGCTGACCCAAAAATAGAGAGGGAGAGACAACATCTCCAAGGCAACTGAGCCCTGGGACAGTCTGCAGTCTACAGAGAAGTGGCAGGACGAGGACGGGGGCATGTGCCCGCTTCCTCCATTTAGAGAAACAGGAGTTTTTTGCTTTGAATTTGAAATTTTGATTTAAATTTTACACCGGATGAGCCTGAAGGGCAGCGACTACAGAATCAGATTTGTGTCAATATAATCAAACAAAACTTCTCAAAAGTAAAATTTATAACTTGCAAACAAATTATTTATGTAATCGTGTAAATTATTGGTAAATTTACATAACAGACACCATTGCCTTCTACTGCACTTTTATTTCCTGTATTAAATTTTGGGCATCCTATTACTGCACTGTAACTGGATTTCTGGTCTATTATTATTTTTGTCTGTGGTCGCGGGCCATCGGCTGCCCCTGTGTTACTGCTCGGCGGCCGCTGCTGCTATTACTGTTATTGGTCTAATTATTAGTATTACTATTATTATATTGCTATTAGTATTAATATTAACATCAATACCATTACCACTGCTATTACTTTACATCTGTATGTAGAACTGTACTGTGATGTATGTTCTCTTTCCTCCTGCTTTCACTCTCTCTCTCTCTCTCCCTCTCTCTCTCTCTCCCCCCAAACGGTCGAGGCAGATGGCCGCCCACCCAGAGCCTGGTTCTGGTTCTGGTTCTGCTCAAGGTTTAAAGGAAGGAAGTTTTTCCTTACCACTGTGGCCTAGTGCTGCTCTTGGTGGGAATTGTTGGGTCTCTGTAAATATAAAGAGTCAGCCTAGACCTGCTGTATATGAAAAGTGCCCTGAGATAACTTTGTTATGATATGGCGCTATAGAAATACAACTGAATTGAATTGAATGTATTCATGTGTTTATTCATTCCTTTGTTCTCATTATTCTTCTCTTTCTGTCTTTCATTCTTTCTTCATTCATTCTATTTGAATGTTTTTTTTCCTTCTTCCCTTCCTGAATTAATTAATTATTTGGCTCCTTTCCTTTCCTTTTTCTCCTTTGATTTGATCTTTCCCTCCCTCCTTCCTTTCCTTCCCTCATTCACTCCCCTCCCTCCCTTCTTTCCTTCTTGCACTCACTCTCCTCCTCTTCTTTCTTCCTTACTTGCACTCACTCTTTTCCCTCCTTCCTTTCTTTGTTCTTCCCTCTCTGTTTGTTTAAACCCCTTGATTATTAATATCTTCTGATTCTCCATTGTAATTCTGACTGAAGTGATATTTCCACTTCCTCTCCTCTGACCTTGGCAGGCCGTGACGTCTGGAAGGTGACGTCCGTCGCGATCCAGATTCCTCTGGACTTCTCCCCCTGGGTCCAGATCTTCTCCTGGCTGCTGCTCTGCTGCTGCTGTAGATACACAGTGAGAGCCTGCTCCGTCTGGTTGAAGCCTGCAGTTGCCAAAGTTATTTCTGGTTGGTGAGTCAGTAAAATAAATCACAGCACAGGATTCACACATTGACTGAAACACCGGCACACACGGGAAAAAACGAGTTTTAGCAAATATCCTTCAATCTGGAGAGTTTTTGGGTGCCACTCACCCCTTAGAGAGAAGTAAAATCTCAGGCAGTACTTAATGTTCCCAGGCAGAGTTGGACCGATCAGGTGGCTAATGTAACCAGAGCGTGGGCTCAGCCGGGAGTGAGCCAACAGGAAAGATCCTGGAAGGAGAAGATAGCCTTTATTTTTCTTGCGAAAATAATCTGCTTCCTCTGATTCTGCTTGCCATGAATGTTCCCATCACTACTCGCACCTGTTATTGATCTTCATTTCAACAGTTTTCAGCATCACATCCTGCTTTGTTTTACCACATCTTCATCCAAAGGATTCACTGTTTTTAAAGCTGCGTAAATTGATTTTTGGCCACAAGGGGTCAGAAAAAAATCAAAACAGGCCAACAGATAAACAGCCACCGCCAAATCACTGTTAAAGTTTTAATGGCTAACATGTTAGCAAAACATTTACACATTCAGCACACACAGAGCAACATTATCATCCATTTGGAGTTGTGTTTATGACCACTAATTAAATGTAACTAAATTTAAGTTCAATATTCAGCTCTGTTTTCTGTCCACCAAATATCTGGTATTTTCGCTGCTAAATGCTCCACTATGGTCACCATAGCTTTGTCTGTTTGGTGCTGGGCAGGTGGTGCACAGTGGGTCTTTAGAGCTTGTTTGCTGAAAACAGCTGCCTGCTGCTGGTGGAAACATGTGCTTAACCAGAGAGTAAATGTGCCACACAACCAAAACAATAAGCAAAAAGAGGCTAAAAAGCTGGAGTTCCCCTTTAATGCAGGTTCAGATGTTAGAAATGTCCTAAATCCATTATCATTTGTTTTATCCCACCTGCCCCCGTTGTGTGGTCTCCGTTCCAAAATATGTTGGGCTTCACTGATACTCTCCTCCATGATGACCCCATCACCTGGGCCAGGGTGTACTGGCAGAGACCCGACTCAAAGTTACAGTTGGCGATGGAGGGGTCAAAGGTCGGCTCTGTGGAACAAAATGTATGGAATCAGCATGTTGATGTTGTTGGATGAAAACTTTTGTGGCTCTGGTTTTAGTACTTAAGATTTCTAAGCAAGATACACATTTGTTATGGATATTTATAGTTCCCAGAGGATGAATCCAACATTTTTAGTCACCCTCCTGACTTTTGCTCCAGTGTCACAATCAGGTCAAAATTTTCACTTTCAACTGTACAGAGGAAATATCAAAATCTAAAAGCCACATAGCTATGAAATTTAAGGAGCACATTCATGCTTAGGGGTGAAACCTTTTGGTTGACCCCATGGTCCACACTCTAGTACCACCCTTAGGACAAACCTGACATTTTCCTGACCACTAAACCTCCAAGGTTTGATCTGTCAAAGATCTCATGGACATTGCAGGTCCTGTGAGCTGCTCACACGGCTTTAAGCTATTCAAGTCATCTTAAAATCCTAAAATGTTAATATTTTGTATGTTTAGGTTGTTCATCCAGAAAGCATTATATCATAAATATGAGTGTGCCTGCAGCTCACCAGTGTCTGTGCTGCAAAACTCTGGAGAAAAGGAAATGTCATCAACTGCAACGCGTCCACCTCTTGGACTGTTAAAGGACACTTCAAAGACCACCTGGAGAGGCAGACAGACACTCATAAACGAAGCTGCACAGAAGTAAAATGCATGTACAACGAAAATACAATTTTGAGGTACTAACACTAACAAATTCTTTATTCATTTTGCACAAGCTAAACTAGGTACGTTCAAAGGCAGAAAAAAACAGAAGCTGCACATTTTTCAAACAGAACGAGGAAAAAAGATCATCTTTCAGAGAAACAAAAATTCTTAGTATTTCCAACTTTACCTTTAGGCAAGGCAAGGCAAGGCAAGGCAGCTTTATTTATATAGCACATTTCAAACACAGAGGCAATTCAAAGTGCTTTACATGGGCAAAGAGAAACATCAGAAGAAATAAAATCAGATTAAGAAAAAATAAAATGAAAGATACATAAAATCAAATAAAATACATACAATCAAATAAAATACAGTTACAGTGCAGCAAAAAGATGTAGTGGCCAATGCAACAAAGGAAATAAAATTGCATTAAAGAAATCAGTCATTAGACTCATGGGTTAATAATATTCCCAATTTTATCAGTTCTTTATGATTTTCTTTTGTTACTAATTGTTAAATTTCCTGTTTTTTGCAGTGGAATATGAGTAAGGACCGTCCTGTAACTGCGCGCGTCTTTGAGGCTACCTCACACGGTTGAATTCTGCCAGGCTTCGTGAATCTTAGCAATCTCCCAACAGATCACTTCNAAATAAAATACATAAAATCAAATAAAATACAGTTACAGTGCAGCAAAAAGATGTAGTGGCCAATGCAACAAAGGAAATAAAATTGCATTAAAGAAATCAGTCATTAGACTCATGGGTTAATAATATTCCCAATTTTATCAGTTCTTTATGATTTTTCTTTTGTTACTAATTCTTAAATTTTCTGATTTTTGCAGTGGAATATGAGTAAGGACCGTCCTGTAACTGCGCGCGTCTTTGAGGCTACCTCACACGTTTGAATTCTGCCAGGCTTCGTGAATCACTTTACTCCTTTATTATGTTTCAGAGGTAAATATATTTTACTACATTTTACATCATCATTACATTAAAAAAAAAATCTTAATTGATTTTATTCTGGTTTTCATTGATTACTGTTTTTGAATGTCATTCTTATGCTTTTCTTTGCCTATGTAAAGCACTTTGAATTGCCTCTGTGTTTGAAAATTGCTGTATAAATAAAGTTGCCTTGCTTTGCCTGTTTATGTAAAAGTCATCACATAGAGCTTTAAAAAGCTATGTACATAAAGCAGCCACGACATGTTCACACTGACCTGTACAGAGTACGGTGCCTTCAGGTCCACCTGCACAGGTATCCATTCTCCAAGCGTCCCGCTCCAATTGTTCTGGTTTTCTGGCCCCGTCCTCCACAGCTCCTGGTACTGACCCAGTCGGTCCCTGGTGTAAACAGAGAACAGGTTCCCTCTCTCCTCGCTTCGCTGGTACTGAAAACTCAGGCAGCCGGACATCGGCACCGTCGTCATGGGAGACACCAGTTTGGCCACTTCTTTGAAAGTCTTGGCGTAGACGGAGTCCACATACATCAAGTGACCTGAGAGGGAGTTTAAATATGAGTCAGGTCGAGAAATGCAGCGTTCCCTCGGTGACCTTGACTTGAGACTGGAGAGTTTCAGGATTTACCCATAGCCAGTAAGCATTGATTTGGTGATTTGCAGGTTACCAGATGTCAAGACATCTACATCAAAATTTAGTAAAATTTGGTTAAAAGGTTTTAAGATGTCTAGGCTATATAACCATTGTTTCAACAACATTTAAATAACTATATTTAAGTCTGAAGCATGTCCTAATTGTACGTCTAAATATAGTCAATGAAATGCTGTTCAGACAACAGTTGGTCTTTTCTACAACTGAGCAGCAAAAGAGATTCATTGATTTTTGCAGGAGGTTTACTTGTCTATCATCAAAGGCCAAGCCTGTGACTGCACTCCAGCGCTGTAAATATCAAAGATTTCTCTTCTTAATGAAGGTTGACAAGTCTCTGTTGAATCAGGTGTGACATTTAAACGTTTACTATAATCTGTTGGTTTGGTTATCTCAGTCTGAAAACAAAAACCTACTGGGAACATTTTGAATTCTGTTTGCTACTTGTATCAAGTCTGAGCCATGCAGAAAACACAGGTCATTATACTGGAGAGTTTAATTGCATCAGAGCGGGTTTTTACCTCCCTATAGGTGGCACTAACTATATGATATAGGTCTCTTATTGTCAATAAATCCCATGACAAGTCCAAAACCAACAATGAACTGATCTTAAGTATTGTGTGTGTATCCAGAGCCTGATATATCTTCTTCCTCTGTGCCATAGAGCTCTATTGTTGTACGAAAACTATTAAAAATACATCAGTGAGCCACACTGTTGCACTGGGTGACATGTTCCTTCATTACCATAAACACACACACTGTAGTTTGTTTTGAGAAAATCACACATACACTGTCCTGCTGCCGTAAATACTCACTAGAGCACCAAATGTGTATTAATCCACGGCTGAAAATAGTCCCCAGCAAACCCACTATTTACTCCTGTTGGAGTAACGTTTGCTAAAAACTACAGTGCCCAGCTGTTTTAGGAGATTACTGAGCCTATTTTTGAAAAATGACCCATTCTCTATAGTAAAAAGGAATGGGCTGAGTTCCACAAACAGAGTACAGAGGTCAGAAAGTATTGCGAGATGAACTAAGGCATTGCTAGTTTTGGTCTTTACATGGGATTTGTTGACAACACGAAAAATATCGAGTAACGCCAGGTTTATCTTTTAAGGTGGGGAGTAAATGTTATTATAATTATGGCCAAAATGATGCAAAATAAGACCCTGATTGTAGAAAAATACACAAATAATATAATTTTCCTTAAATAGCATTTACCTGCTCATTTCGTCCAAAATGTGGCTAAAAACACCTTTGTATGATTAATACGTGAGGAAATCCCACCCACCTGTCCTGTTGTTGTATGTGTGGTCATTTGGCATGTTGTTGTCAAGGTGTTGGACCCCGCCTCCTCCCACATACCAGTTTACATTGGCGTTCCACTGGTTACTGTATCCACACAGGTGAGACTCCTCAAAATCACACTCTAGATGCAGAAAAGTGAGAAATTAGTAACAGACCTGCCATTATGGGTGTGGGGGCAAAAGGCTTTTAATATTTACCAAATATGTTCATGTGTGTCTGTGTGAGTTTAACGCGCAGATGGTCTTCATCCAGACATGCACATGTGGATGTCTTTCTTCTTTTTGTTTTAAGATGTGTGAGTGAGCATGGTGGTGCAGTGGTTAGCACTGTTGCCTCACTGGCTTCCTCCCACCATCCAAAGGCATGCAGGTTAGATTAATTGATTATTCTAAATTGCCCGTAGATGTGAGTGTGAATATTTGTTTGCCTGTCTCTATGTGTCAGCCCGGTGATTGACTGGCGACCAGTCCAGCTGGGATTGGCTCCAGCCCCTCCGCGACCCTCTGAGGATAAGCGGTATAGATAATGAATGGATGGATGTGTGAGTGATGTATATGAGTCACAGACCCAGGCAGTATCCGGGGCTGATGTGGATCTCAAAGATGGCCACGCTACTCCCAGCGCTCTGTCCAGGTTTACCTTCGATGACAACCTAATCAACAACACATGTTCAGTAATACATCATAGAGGGTGTGCAAATGTATGGAAGGTCAGAGAGAGTGCAGGGGTGAAATGCACAAATATCAAATTTACTTTCAAAGCTCTGGTGAGCAGCAGGTTTACTTTAAACTGACTTGCAGAGGGAGAAACGACACACAGGAAGAAGGAGAAGAAACAGTTTTGTTAAAACATGAGGTCATGGCTTGTACATGTGAGTGTGAGTGTGTGTGGGGAGGGATCAGGCATGCTCACAGAGCTAAATTGTACTTATTAAGATGATTCACTCTTTTTAGCTTTTAGGTCTCCACCAAATCCTGAGAAAAATATCTCGCGCTTTAGCTGCTAAATGTTCCACTTTCTTCTCCAGCTAACGTTAGTCGCTACCTTTGTCTGTTGTTTGGTGCTGGGCAGGTAGTGTCAGGGTGCAAAATTAACTTTTTTCTCCACCGGCCAAATGGCTAGTGAATGTTCAAATTTTACCAGCCACTCAATAGATTACCATTGGGGTTTTTTTGGCTGGTGAGTGGAGCTAATCTACCAGCCACTTGCCTCTTTTACCAGCATTTGGCTGGTGGCTGGTGCTAATTTTGTGCCCTGGGTAGCATAGTGGATTTATCAGAGCTTATTTGCCAAAAACAGCTGCCTGCTGCTGCTGCTGGAAACTGGGTAGTAAAACTAAAACTATAAGCTAAAAGAGGCTAAAAAGTTCAGTAGCCTTACAATAATAATTTAAACTGTCACATTACACAGAGGCATTTAGTTATGAGAATAAGTTGGTGGGTTTATGTTCAGACTAAATAGCAGGACATTTTATCAGTCAGACATATTCATTTTTTCACCTTGGTCTGGGCTGAAATATGTTAATGTGATGAGGGGCCCACATGTAGCACAGACCCAACTTAACCATCATGTAGGTCACAACACTGTCAGAGTCAGCTCTGCCTCTGCATATAATATAAACATTTGCTGTACTGCTCCCACGCAGTGTTTAGTCGATGTGTGTGGGTGTAGGTGTGTGTGTTTTTCCACACACTTCATACCGGTCTCAGTTTGGGCCTGCATGTGAATGTCAACCTATATCTGTCTCCCTTTCAACAACAGCATGAAATGTTGTTTTCCGCACCGCCGCTGTTTTTTTTTTTAACTAAAGAGGGTTGGAAAGTCAGCAGTTACAAGTGTACATTGCTGCAGTACAGTGCCCTTGTAATCTTTGATTACATTCTAAAAATAGTAAATAATTAGTAAATGAATACGGTGCCAGTAAAACATTTGTGATGTATCTTGAAGTTCTGTACTTTTAAAAAAGAGAGAATGGCAGAGGACCCTACAGTTATGTATGTAGCAGTGGTCCTAATACTCAGTCGTGTATAAAACTGGATTCATACCATAACTGTTACATTGATCATTTCATTAAACTTTTACTTGAGTAGTAAGAGAGAACTTTTTTTTAGGTGTGTTTTGCATGATACCTAGCGATTTTAGTAAGTTTACATCCACATTCGTCTAACATATATTCAAAACTAAAGGTAAAATTGGCATGAAACTTGCTGTTGATATTCGTGGTCCCCATTTGATGAATTTGATGAATGTTTTTGGTAACCCATTGACCTTTTCTGTTGCGCCACCATCAAGCCAAAATTTCCAATTGCACAGTATGGGCAGCAAAATCTTGGCAGTTAGCCATGAAATTTAATGAGCACATTTAAGCTCCTCAGAGGATGAACACTTTACATTTTGGACACTGGTAAGGCCCTAAGAATAGTTAAATTATGCTCTTTGTTTCATCCAACATTTTCAGATTAGGGGATAAAATAAACATAAACAACCTCTGGTGACCATTAGAGGAACTTTGGCCTTGTTTTTTATTTCAAGCTAGTCTCCTTTTCAAAGAAAGATTAGACGCTATTTTAAACAGTATTTTACCCTGTAAGGCTCAGTATTGTTCTGCAGGTCCATGCTTGAGATGACCCAGCTGTCAGAGGGTGTGTGGCTGCTCCACAGCGGCCTGTCAAAGCTCTTTCCCTCCGTGCGCTGCAGGACCTCCAGGGTTCCTGACCCAATGATCTGGTAGACGAGCCTCAGGCAGCTCCACTCGCCCTGCTCCAGAGCCGGACTCAGCAGGACCCCGATGATCTCTTTCTGTGGTCCGGCATCTGCACCTATCTCATCATCCTGGTCATCATTCATGGCCACTGCGTCCACTGCAACAAAACGCCCTGAAACAAAAAGGTATGTTGATTTAGAAAAACATTTTAAACATTGCAGCTGTCAAGAAAAATGTGATGATTTAAGGGACAACATTTTGACAATCGACCTTAAGCTCTGTTGTGATTTGCCAAAAAGACCAACAAAGAAAAAGTGGTGCACTGGTGGAACAAGAAGTTCAGTCTATACCAGGTCTGGATAAATGTTAGTGGAGTCAAAAAATATTATTGTCGTTACTGGGATTCCTCTTTTGTGTGCCCCTTGTCTTCCAGATTACAGATACAAACATAAAACCAAGTGCTTGGCACAAAGTCATTCTCGGAAAAGGTCATAGGTTACTTATTTACACAATGTTTGCTAACGAGCAAGCTACTTGCTAGCTCACAGCGACGAGCAAGAAGAGACAATGTCGCCGGACTCTACAGTGACGCTTGCGGGTCTGTGAGGCTGCAGACACAGTGGCCATTGTCACCATTACAGTTTAGCATGTTAGCTTGCTAACATATGCTAATTAGCAATTAACACAAAGTATAGCTGAGGCTGTAAACCAAAGTATTGGGCAGATTTAAATTTTTATCTGATGATGGTGCTGGGTAAAAAGTCAAGATCAGGCAATCTATCCAATAGTTGCTGAGATATTTCACTCTGGACCAAAGTGGTGGATTTGGAGAAACAAGGTTCACATCTGAGCAGTGATCTTCTCTTCACCTGGACTCCGGACGAGGTAAGATATGAAGCGCTGTTGTGAAATGCTGTGTATCTATCCTGACTTCCAAAAGAGAGACTGTTTAAAAACGCTCAATGCTAGCAATTTCTAAACAGTTTCTTTTTTGGGGGTAGAACAGTCGAGAAGAAACTTGTTAAAGGCTGGATACTGTTTGTGAAGGAACCTTTATCTGAAATTCAGGGAATTGTGCATTGTACATCAGGAGTTATGTCCAAAGTAATGACCCTCTGACTTGGTGCAACACAGTATCCACCTCAGCTCCCACTATAACAGCAACGCTTAGCTTATTTACTGCTCCAAGGCCTCTGGGCTCTCCTCAAAGATCTGTCATTTATTATTTGTCCCTGTGGAATGCCCTGCTGCCCCAGGGCTCCTATGTCCTGACAAAAACACTTGTATTCATACACTCACACCAGGGCTGAGCTCATTTCACCTTCAATTCGGTCAGTTAAAGTAGTTTTTCTTCTTTTTTTTTTGCCAGTAAACTGCAAATGTTTGTATTTACACATTGAAATGATCACAACCTGAGCACACACTCAAATTGATGTGCTGTCTTGATTTAATCAGTGCCAGTGCCTTCTTTGGATTCAGAAAAGAAAAAAAGTACTTTAAATATATTTAACATGACTTCACTTTTCTTACAGCCTCAGCTGTGCTGCACAGAGCACATAAAGGGAAAGGAGGACTGAGAGAGGAGAATAAATGAGCAAGAACTAAGCACACCATTAATGCACCGACTACACTAACCTTTTTAACAAACCGGCGGCATTAGCAACAAGAATGGAAACAGGAAAAGAGAAAGTGGTTGACGTATCCCAGAGGGAACACTGAGAGGGAGACAACTCTGCAACAGCAGAGCAATTTTCCGACAAGTACGAGCAAGGATCATGGTGGGGGAAAGAAGTCTTAATAAGGAGTTTTTCCAACAGGGTTTGGCTGCAGATAAAGTAGCTCCTGGAGCAGCAGGACAGTAGGAGGAAGTCTGCCTCACCAATCAAATGGGAGTAGATGAGAGATGGTTAGGTTAGTTAGGTATAACAAGAATCATAGTGCAGGGTATATGCAGTACCTCTAAGTGAGCTCTGATTACACCTCTCAATCAGTCAATCAAGTGGTTGGTCCACAGTCATAAACTGATGCAAACTTTGGTAATCAATTAAGTCTTTTAATGAGTAAAATTTGCTCGTTCCAGCCTCTCAAATATGAGGATTTTATCTGTTACATATGGTTGTAAATTTAACTGTAGATGTACTGTAATAGCCTGTAGATATCGTCACTAGCCCTGTTTACGTGTGATGGGCATTTGACATACATCAGAAAAACAGCCGATAAATGAATTGCTAATGAACACAGTGGTTGCAGTTACTTCTCCAGCACCAATGACTTGGCTATATCCATTCCTTTAGTTACCACCATGCCACTGGGTATAACGGTGTCTGTGGGTTACAGAGCTGAAGTCAGGACGTTGTTAGCCTAGCTTAGCATAAAGACTGGAAGCAAGGGGAAGCAGCTGGCCTGCCTCTGTCCAAAGTTCACAAATACACCTACCAACACCTCTAGCTCACTAATTGACGCATTTGATCTCACATGTTTAATCTTTACACAAACAGAACAAACGCCACTTTGCGGTTTTAGGGGGAGTTATGTGATGGCAACCTCATTTTCTGCTGGCACCTCATTTTGAGTCTCTGGGAAGTCACTGCACCCAGCTGTAGTTTGACAAGAAATAGTTCCAGGACGTAGCACCCCCTTAAAAACCACAAATCGTTGTTTTTACATGATTTTGAACTTTGGAGAGAGTCATGCTAGCCGTATCCCCCTGCTTCAGTCTTTATGCTAAACTAGGTTAATTGCCTCCTGACGCCAGCTCCACAGTTAACACAGTTACTAAGTCATATCCACTTCTTTAGTTACCACTGTACCACTAGGTACAAGGTTAAAAGTTGTTATGATTTTGGTATTAGTTTAAGTTTATGGATAAGTCGACACACTCTGATATATTCTACCACTGGAGGACCAAATGTATTTTGGCTCTTGCCCAATATTGGCTGCCTGATTTGGCTAGGATTTGTGAGTGTAGATGTGGGCCAATTTATGCTGAGAATTAAGTCTAGTTAGCAGCACCCAGGCCAGCTTTGGGCCAGTATTGTCACCTGGAATCAGACCAGTAGTTGGACTAATTCTGGTGCATCATTCATTGAGTCTGGCAGAACAGGCCTGTCGGATTTAGTTGTGTTAGATGAAAGATGGTTAAATTTAGGGATAGGTTTTGTGTAGTTAAAATCAGGTCAAAGATCTGAGAGAGAGTTTTGTAACATTAACATAACCTCCACCTCTTAAAGCAGCCCCCCCACTTCATGTCGTAATTAACGTGACAGTGTCCTGCTTCTAGTGCAACATGAGGCATCTGTCTCCAGATGTATCTGCAGCTGGACCCCTCTCAATATTTAGTGCATGGACTACGATCTCCACAAAAGAGTCTTCATGTGTTATTAAATCTCAGCACAGATACAGCAAATGAGAACGTTAGACAGGTTAGCAACAGTTATGCACTGATCTGTTGGCTTTGATTACTTTACATAAATAGAAACTGACATAACTTAGACATGGGTGTGCACAGAACTCGTCTGTATCAGCTGCAGTACCAACCCAATGAGAATGCCTAAATCTGTTATTTCACTCTCTCCAGATGTTCAGGGATGCTGGAATCAATGCAGACCAGATGGGCTTCTTTTCATCAGTGTGCTTCGGTGGTATGGCCAAAACCAGCACCAAAACAAAATCACACCACAGCTAAACCTGTCACTGCTACTAAAAGAGCCACAATAAAGTCCACACTTAGTACAAGCCTCAAAACTTAAAATTTAGAGGACTTAAGATGCTATGTGGCATCCACTAAAGTATCCCAGTACCATCTTTGTGCAGGGTCCAGCTCGTAAAGTCTGCATCTGACGTGTATCCGCAGGTGTTGGACTCAAAGTTGCAGGAGCCTGGCAACAGCTGGTTGTGGGCTTGGATGGTGGCTTTGAGCGTATAGAGAGAAAAAGAGAGACAAAGTAAAGAGAGGGAATGGTAAGTATGAATCATAGCAACTGGCATTAACAGAAACATGCCCTCATGCACCAGCACTGGCACGACCGTTTAAAATGTACTCACCAGCAAAAGTCAAGAAGTAGAGTGGAAGCATTGCAGCCTTCTGTGGAAATAAAATCGACCCTCACAGGAAATGAGAAAAGCAAAAGTAGGTCTTATGTTAGCATCCACAGTCGGAAAAAAATACAAGAAGTTGCAACCAAAGTTTGTTTTTGAAGATTTCTCTTGTGTGGGTTGTCTGAGTGTCTCTCCAGCTCACTGACTGGCAGCACACTGCAGACTCTCCGCTGTGTGTGTGTGTGTCTGGACAACAGAGCAGGGAGAAGGAGGGGGAAGAGTGAGAGGGAGAGAAGGAGGAGGAGAAAGAAGGTGAGTGATGAGCAGTGAGGGAGCAGGGGAAAGACAGGAAAGGAGAGGAAGGATGGCTGTTGATAAGAAAACGTGGGAGATGTGAGGAAGGAAGAACAAGGTGCGATTAGAGAGGTTATGGAAGAAAAGGAAGGACGATGGAAGAGCAAAAATGAAAGGGAGCAACTTTTTTGTTAAATGCAGGAAGTGTCCTCACGAAAAAACAACAGCACGATCATTTAAACAATTTGTGTGCAATTTTTTGGGTTTACTGAGAACAAAAGCTCTCTTTCACTACCAAAATAGTAGAATCTTATGTATAAGGAGGAGGAGGAGGAGCGTAGGAGAATGAGTGAAAGCTTTGAACTCCTACACACTGTCAGTACAAAATGTATTAAAAGAGCGATGAATTTTAAGCAGTGTGCAGGAGTTCTGCACTCTTTTTCAGTGACAATCTGATCTGTTGGCTACTAACCAGCATCACCTCAGAGTTAGGGGTCAAGTGCCTTGCTCAAGGGCACCTCAGTGATGGCAATGACAGGAGGTCTAGTCATTCACCTCTCCACCCAGATTTATCCTTCTAGTCTGGGGACCGAACCTCTAACTTTCCAGTCGAGCTACCATTAGCCACAAGAAAAAATTCAGTCGTTTGTTCAAACACTTAAAATGATCTACTGTATGTTTACATTTTCCTGACAAGCGACCTCTTGTGGTCATGTGGATAATGACTGTTGTTTCTCTGAAGCAAAGGTGGAAGTAGCGTGACGTTGTTATATGGTCACAAAGTGGTCTCCTGCCAACACCAAACATTGGTTTCTTTTAACCACAATGACCACAATCCTTTCCTAACCTTAACCAAGTCGTTTTAGTTGCCTAAATCTAACCAAACCTTAACCACAGAGGTGGCAGATCAGAAAACAGCCATGACCGTCATTTTTGCTGCGATCATATGGATCTTTTTGGAAGGCAGTGACAAACAAACTTTGTTGTTAAGGTTTGAGAATTTATCCTAAATCCATCAAATTAACTCCGAAACAGACTTCCTCTCAAATGTATTTTACCTCTTTAATTTTAAAATGTGCGTAATATGACCAAAAGTATTCGAACAGAGTACATTTTCCATATTTGGGCTATGCCCCTACAGTTCCAGTGAAGGGACCAGCATACAATGACATTTTAGACAATACTTTGACTTTCAACTTTGTGTGTGGCCCTTTCCTGTTTCAACATGACAATACCCCCGTGCACAAATCCAGGTCCATGAAGACATGTTTTCGCAGTATGGTGTGGAAGAAGTTGACGGGCCTGCAGAGAACCCTGACCTCAACCCCATCCAACACCTTTGGGATGAATTGGAACACCAACAGTGAGCAAATCCTTGCAACCAGGTTCCAAAATCTTGTGGAAAGCCTTCCCCGAAGAGTGGAGGCTGTTATTGCAGCATGTTAATTCCCATGGTTTTGGAATGTGGGAGTGGGAAATGAATTGAACTGTTGGTTTGTCCATATAAAACAAACAGTGATATAATCTCATACTAATACTAATGTACCCTCACTATGTACTCATAAGAGATAAGGTCTTGCATGTGTTTGTGTGGATGTGAGTGAACTTGTCCTTACAGTCAGATTGCATGGAAAAATAACAGGATAAGTCAGGATGGGAGGAAGAGTAAACTGCTGAGTTAAAGTCCAGGTTGACCGGACCAGAGTTTGAACCATGCAGTTTGACTGTATGATCGCACACAGTGTAGTGTTTGTGAAAAAAGTTTATAATCCACCATCCGTGCTCTGTCTCAACTGTCTTCCTTAAATGGCATGAGTGTGTGTTGTGAACTGGGTAAGAGGCTGTGGTGACTGTGCAGCGTTGGCCTCGATAACTGGGAGGATAGAAACCAAGTCTCAGAGAGTGGCAGAATTTACGCATCTGGTGGTCAGATAAAAAGAAGAGAAGGTCCTGGTTGTTTTGGAAGGAGGATGAAGCAGGAGAAAAACAGGGTTTTTAGTCAATCAAAATATTCCTTTTAAAGGCTAAAATCTGAGCCAGAAAAGCCCAAGAGATGAGATAAGACATGATGGCCACCACCCAGTTTAGGGTATAAAACACTAACTTTTCTTTGTTAGTTGGTTGCTCTCGAGACAACAGGTTTGCTTGTATTATGTATTGATGCAAATAAGCCTACATGAATTGTACTGACACTCATTCTCTGTTGCTGTGCGTGCATTTTTCTTTGACTCAAAGTCACTTGTCAGTGAGGGTAGCGGTACCTCACCTACTTTAATTTTAAGGACCACAGGACAAGGAATAACAATCTCGTGTGTGTGTCGAGTGTTCACATACTTGGTGCATATAGTACATATTAACATATTTTGTGTATTGTATGCTAGAATCTCATGAAAACATGCCTCTAATACCCTATCTGGAAGCGTTATGATGGTGCTTCACTGTTTAAGGAGAGGCGTGAATGCACAAATGATCTACACTGTGTTTTACTGACCTGCAAAGAGTCAAAACATTTTGCAACCACCTAAAATATTTTCCCTGGCTGCAGCCTCAAACTGCTTGCAGGCGTTCTGTATTTGTGAATGTGAACATTAGGCAATTCTGCCTTAATCCTACATGTGCACTTAGCAAAAGTCTACAGACATTCCCATGCAGTTTCCACGATTTAAATGCAAATTAACCATGTGGGAATTTGAATGCGGCCACCACAAAGACAGGATCCTCAAATAGTTAAAAGTTGGGATACGGAACTGGTTCACTCACTGCGATCGCAAGTGACTTTTTGATGAGCGATTAATTGGAAAAAAAGTTTTTATCTGAATTTTGGACACCTTCACTTCATTGCAGACACGAATGGATTTGAGAGGTAGAGGAGAAAAGAATGTAGCATGCTGGATACGGGAGACTAGACTATGTTGTATATTTTTTTTTAGAGGGAGCACTCACATCCACATTTGTGATCCATCTGTTGGACCTGCTTTCTCTGACCCTGTCTTTTCCCCCCCTTCCTGCAGTTGTCTTGTACATGGTCAGTCCTCTGCCTTTGGTTATCAGCGTTTTAATGAGGTGGTATGAGCACTCTCAGACCAGATGGGGAGGTCAATTCTCCCCTGATTATCTCCAGAAAGCCTGACTGCAGCCATACATGTTCTTTCTTCAGGAAACACTGAGGGTCTGAGTCATCTCCAGCTGATTTCTGAGAGAAAATGCCTCATAAAATGATCACTTTCAAGTGCAAATGCAAACAACACATTATTTGTTCAAGAACAGTGAACAGAGAGAAGATTGGAAAGGATTGAGTCCAGGGATTTCTGCATTTATTCAGTTCCAAATACAATTTTAGTTTGCTGGTTTACATTTCCATCACTCATGTGTTTGACTTTCTGGGTGTCTGTGTCTGTGCAAACAACAAGACAGAGCTTCCATAAATAAGTGAAGGGAGCCAGAATATGTCATGTGCAATGCATGCAAAAGTTATTGTCTGCATGATGATACCGTAATGACATGTTTCCATCAGTATGTGATTCATAGCCAGAGTGCTCAGCAGGTTACATCCCCTATGGCCCTCCACCCTTCCTCTGGGAACACCCCAGACCACCACCTCAGCCCTAAAACTCAAGCATCTTAGAATAGCTATTATTGTAAGATTTTTTTATATGAACATGTTTGTTCTTTACATAAAGCTTGATTTTAATCATCAAACTGGACCTGCTCTGTTCTTTGAAACTGTTTCATTTGGCATTGTCATATTTGCAACTGAGATTTCTTTGTGAAGGGAAACATGGATATGTTTTTGCAGAACAAACCTGTCTCAGATAGTGTGTTTTTACTCCATCTGCTGGGAGCATTAGTAACAGATTATAATGACGATCACTCATTTACTATGGCTACCCAGTGTCTTCCATATTAAATAAATAAATGAGACACTATGAAATAAATAATGATATGAATAAATACAATCAAAATTTGTAATATAACCATAAAATTGTAAAATAACCCAATATTTATTGGCCATTTCATCCTGCTTCTTTTATTTCATTACAGCGTTTTTAATTTCACCGTGCCATTTTCCCAGATGATTATTTTATGTCACTATTTAATGCCACTTTTCATCACAAAGACTTTGTTAATCAAGACAAACAGGGCAGAGCAACAGCCATTCACATTACAGGCTCTGTCCTGTAATTATAATTTGTACAACAAAGTTAATATTAAAAAAAATCATTTATTACTGAGATATTTTCTGAATTACATTAAAAAAGCATCTAATACATTATGATCCTTTAGGAACCATTTATTATCTTTACAAATGGTTTTGTACAAGTTGATAATACTCCTTTTATATGTATGTCAAACAAGAGTAGAGACTTCAGAAACACTAGCACCTCTGTGAGGCTGTAAATAGGCACAGCTGGGCTTTGAGCTAAATGCTAATGTCAGCATGCTAATAATGTTATTGCTAACAATGCTAACGTAAAGATGTTAAGCATGTATAATGTTTACCATCTTAGTTTAGTGTGTTAGCATGCGAACATTTGCTAATTAGCACTGAACACTGAAGTACAGCTGAGGCTGATGGGAATGCCATTAGTTTTGCAGGTATTTAGTCATAAACCAAAGTATTGGACACAGTGAAAGTTTGACCTGCTTGTGGCACTAGATGAAAAGTCAGGGAATCACCAAAGTCGCTGGGATTCCTCCTCTGGGCACCATGGATATCTGCACCAAATCTCTCAGTAATCCACCCAATAGTTGTTAAGACATTTCATTAAAAGCCAAATATGTGAACCTCATGGTGGCGCTATAGGAAAAGTCAAGGCATTGCCAAAGTCAGTAGGATTAATCCTCTGGGGACCATGCATGTCTGTACAAAATTTGATGGCAATCCATCCAATAGTATATATTTCAGCCTGGACCAAAATGGTGGACCGACAGACTGATACTGCCATCCACAGAACCATGCCACTAGCTAAAAATCACACATATTCTTCCATACAGTAATGTCTTTTAGGTAATGTACAAATTATTTACACATAATGGTACAATGTGTTAACTTGCTTACAAGGGTTCAATTAATGAAACAAATTATTTATTGGTCATTTACAAATGATTTGTTAATGAGAAATAATGACAAAAGATTATAGCAATAAATACTTATTAACTTTTAACAAAAGGATGATTTGTGAATGATTAGCTTATTAATTGATAGTTATAAAAGTTAATTGATTGATTCACTGTAAATAACTTAGCATATTTCACACTGTTCATACTGTTAATACTGTATATATCTTAGCGTATTCATATCTACCCCTCACCGTTATTAATATTACTCTGCACTTTACTGCTTTTTGCACTTCCACTAAACTGTATTTCATTGTTTCAATACGTGTACTATATATCCGGGTGGGTAAAGTGAAAGAGCAGCACTTACTCCTCTTTCATTACCACCACCGAAGTGTCCATGAGCAACGCCCTTAACCTGCAACTGAGCCAGTGGACACGCTCAGTGGCCGGCAGAAGATAAGAATATGGTTGTATTGGACAGCTTCCAGGTGTGAATGAATGAAGTGCGTGAGTGTGAACAGGGTGTTCCTGCAAACATAAAGCATTGCTCTCAGTGAAACCTCCCTAGATAAACAAAGGTTAATAATGGCAATAAAGTGTTACTTGGGTATTAACACCATCCTGCCACCATCCTGCTGAAGAGTGCCACCCGCAGACTGGCTGAAAACACAGGCCCTGGGCAGGTGACCATGCAGTCTGACTGTCTCATGAACTCATTGGGACCTGCAGTGTGCATTTTGAATTGAGGCCATGGGTTTTCTGCGTGATAAGAGATAACTCTGTAATGGGCAGTGATAAAACATTAATGTGCGTTAATTCCAGTAATGGGTTCAGTCAGTGCTCACTGCGTGCTATATAACTGAGCATGTACAGTAGGCTATACCTTCATACATGTGTGCGGAGAGAGGGGCACAAATTATTGATGTCTTCTCTGGAAATAGAGCAGCAGTGAATTGGACTGAAATATAGGCTGCGTGACATGAGTTAACACCAGCAGCATATTGATAATGTTACCTCAGATACACTCTGATGACCTGATTCTGCATGTTGCATTCTATATTCTGGAGCTTTATGATTGGCTCAGGACTTGAAATATGTCACACACACACAAACACACTGTTGCGAGCTGACTAGGGGATCCATGACGCAGACACACAAGATACTGGGGAACAAAAGGCTTTATTGACTCGGGGAGAGGTTGGAGGGGGACGCCGGGGCCGGGGACGGGCAAGGACGGAGCAGGCGGGCAGGGAATTTCCTAGGACGAGCGGAGGTTCGGGCGGGTGATGGACCTGGAGAAGACAGACACAAACGTTAGGAGAGGGCAAAAGCAGAATCGAGATTCAATAACTAATCTAGGCCGTAGCTTTCTACCGGACGGTGAGAAGCAATGATCTGGCGCTGAGTGGATGAAGAGCCGGGGTTGAAATACTGCGGGCTGACGGGATGATGGATTGCAGGTGAGGAGACTGAAGCTCGCGGCAGGTGGAGGATGATGAAGGCCACGCCTCTCCGTCCAACGTGCAGGCAGGTGAGTCCAAGGGAACCAGCAGGAGACATCACGGGGCTGGGGAGGTAGGACCCTGGCGTACTGTAACACACACACCTCCACATTCACCCCAAAAGTTCACAGCCTGTATTTTACAGAAGCGTGCAGGCTGTTTGTGTGGGACCAAAGATGTGTGGATGCAAAGATGGCGATCCCAGATTGGATGCCATGGTTACCACTCCACACCATTACCGTCCTCCGTCACATATTGTTGTCACGGTAACGGCTGCTCTGGCGGAAGGGCGCATGTGACTTAGGTGAAAATGCGTTACAGGGGCTCAGCAATGTGTAGACACAGGCCCTGTTGATCTGCTCTACCAGGCCTCGAGTGACACAGAAACATGCCCGGATTATCGTGCCAGGAACCCCGCAAACACCGCCCCCCCACTTCACACTCCACTCTGTACATTGTATATCAGCCATGATTAGTTGCTGTATTTGTTATCATGCATGTCAGACAACATAATCAACAGGCCTGTAATGAAAAGGTTTTGTGTGATTTTTACTAAAAAAGTAGAAAACAAAACACAAAAGAGAAAAAGCTTTCTGCATAAATTTGCATTTTGTTGAAACTCCTATAACCCATGCTTTAAAATACAAATTAATAAACCGTCTGTGTGTTAGATGAAGACAGACATGTTAATGTATTAATTTTCAGTGACTACTGTATTAATTAGCATAATTAATGACCTAATTGGCATCACTGGCAATTATGATGAGACACTAATAAGCTCAAGAGCATCTTATCAAAGTGAGGTTATCCTCATGATCTGAATGTCAGATCATCCGATCTACATGGCTGCGTGGTAACAGTTTTTCCAGAATTGAACAAAAATGGTCACATAGGCTACTGTAAGTTCATAAGTGAGTGTAATACAGATGCTGCATTGCAAAATGTGAATTTGCCTGTTTCCCATGACCTCCCAACTGCACCGAGGTGTCAAAATGTAATGTAATGAAAAGTAATTACTAGCAGGTGAAAATAGATCACATGAGGGGAACAAAAACACTTTTCACTCATGAAATGAAATTAAAAAACACGTGGGAATCAGGGATTTAATTGCAAAAACTGTTTGACATTTGGCATATTTGTAGGGGTCTAAAAAATGTGTCACTTTCTGTCAATGACACCTCTATCCAACTTGAAGGGAAAATATTCTACCTACTGCACAATAAAGGTTTTTGTTTCCCAAGTTGCGACTCTTTTGTTCAGCCAAACAAAGACTGTAGCCTGTAGGTACTCCTTACTCATCCTGTAGGTTATCAGGTTCACCTATCTATATTCATATTATTTTAAATTATTGTATAATTTCAAGTGTGGATAACACAGTGTGTTAATAGGCTAATTTCCCCCAAAACTTTATTGGAAGATGTTTATCACATACGGAACAAGGGTGACAGAACCAAGACATCCATAGGTCTTTTTTGCAGCAGACATTTTGACACAATATAGGCCTACTAGGAAAAGCACAGGTGTTACTAATAACATTAACAGTGTTCCAGTAAGCTAAACTCTGAAAAAGGCCCATTTCATCATTATAACAATATATGAAAATGACTTAGTGTAAGTTATAAATATTAGCCTATATAAATGAAGACACAAAATGACAATAAAAATAAATTGCTAAAATAATTTCCTGAAGCTGATTATTTACATGTACTTTTCTTATTATTGATACGTTTAAGAGACTCATTGTCAAGTTCAATGGTGAATTATTATAAATTCATGCTGCTTTTCCCTGCATGGAAACAACAAGGACATGTCACTTCCGGCTGCCATTTTAGATTAGCGGGACTGATTAACCTGTTGCCATGGTTGCCACTAATTGCTCAGCAGATGGAATGTTTTTTTTTTTCCAGCTGGAGAGTCTCAAACGTTCTCAAAATGGTGGGAAGTGTTATTAAACGACGTGTTTTTTCTTTAAAATGTCTTTACATTTTGTCTTTGGTTAAAAAAAAAAAAGATTAGGCTAATGTTAGCTTATCAGGGCTAAACTTTAGCTAATTGCTAACTAGAGGTAAGCTAACTACACGTACGATTCTTTTTTAAAGGTTTTTAGCTAACAGACACGTGTAAACGATGATTGGGCACAAACTAGTGCTTGTGGGAGACCACTTTTTCTACCTGTCCAGCTCATACGGGTGTTCTACAGGAGCATCTTGATAAGAGCAGAAAGCTCCCCAGGAGGATAACAGCGACACCGCCGACAGACCGTGGGAATATACCAGACAACGTTGCAGCAGAGCCACAGCAGCACTTTGCAGGCTGCTGGTGATGGAGTAGGTGGGACGAGGCTACTACACTCATGGCCGTAAAGAACTGTTTGTGTCTGCGCCGCCAGCAGCATCAGCAGTGTGTGAAAAGGCGCTTTGTGCATCGCTAATCCGCTCTGATGTCACGGTGCAGAAGGAGGGGTTGAGCTCTCCGCTTTAATCCGAGCAAATTGTTTGGAGGGGCCGAGCCGAGCCGAGCCAAACCAAGCCGAGCCGAGCCAAGCGAGCAGGCACGGGAACAGGGGCGATGTGTACTACTGCAGCAGCCGGACCCGGGCCTCTCATCTTCTGACATGCAGGTAAATGAGTAAATGTCATGTCGGGTAGCCGGGTTTAGTGCGGGCCAGGGAGGCGGAATGAGAATGTGTTCAGGTCGTTTTTGCTGATGGCGGATCCGACACCTGCAGAGATTTAACTTGCACAGTCAGGAGGGAACGAGGGAGACATTTAGACAGGTGACAGTTTGCTGCACTAATTTGTATATCCCAAATAGATGTCCGGCGTTTAGGCATTGGGGTACAGCGAAAGACTATTCCCAGGATGAAGTGCTTCATATCAGAATAACACCATGATCATTAAGAGTTGCACCCTATAAGCGCATTTTAAAGAGGCTGAGAGCAGGACTGAGCCCTAATTGATCATGAGCACCAAGCTCTAAAGGAAGGCTTTTGACCTTTTCAACATAATAACATCGTCCAAGGCCATGGTCATGGGAGGGGATTTAAGAAGCCAGTAAGCCTTCAAAATAAAAGCACTTGCCAGTTTGGCACTTGTTCATGGATTAATCCTCTCCCTCTGGAGCAATGGCGTACACTACATGTAAACACAATGTAAGTAATGCAACTATTGATGCATCCCAAAATGGACCATATGCTTGCTTTGTGACTGTCACTGTGTGGTGGGTGTGCATGGTGACTGGGTGAATCATGCTCTCAAGAACAGAAAGATGAGGAGAATCCTCCAAAGTGAGGACAGTTGCATCAAATGATTATTTTCATTATCTGCCAGTCATTTTCTCGATTAATCTTGTATCTTCAATGTCAGAAAAGAGAAAAATGCCCATCACAATTTAACAGAGCTTCAAATTGCTTCTTTTGTTTGACCAACAGTCCAAAACCCAAAGATCCGTTCACATAATTCAAAGAAAAGCAGCAAATCCTCACCATTGAGAAGCTAGGACTAGGCAATGTTTGCCATTTTTGCTTGAAATATGTAAATCAATTATCAAAATTGTTACTTTTCTGCTGAACCAAGCAACTAATTGTTTCAGCACTTCTTAGGATTGTAGGACAGAGTAAAGGCTAAAATAAATAAAGTGCGGTATTAGGGCCTGGGTTAAGGGCAACATTTAAACTCGGGATTAAATGCATTGATACAATATAATAATGTGATATGAGGCTGGAATACCACCTGCATAATGCAGATTTGGTCGTTAATTTTCTTTCCTCCCAGTGCCTCAGTCTGTTTCAAATTTCTTAGTATGAAATTATGGTTTAAGATTACACAATCGTGTCCAGGATCATTTTTAAACCCTTCTTTCAAAATCCTTTTTTAATCTAATTGATTCACTAAGATGGTTTTTACATTTTTTTTTACTGCTCCTGGATATTTGTCAGATTGCTATTTTAGTGAGTTGTATTTTGCGCTTGTGTTTGCTGGGACTACAGGTGTAAAATTTGACTTAGAGTGTACAAGGGCTTAGAACATCATGATGGAAGTATGATGGCCAATCCCATGCTCAATTATGTCTCATGTGGGGTCAATTTTCGGGTTGATACCCTTTGTTACACAGATTTGGTGCAAAATGTAACTGTTTTTGACTACTCAAATTGCTAAAAATGGTCAAAAATACCACATTAAGACAGCAAGAACTTGAGCAACACCATAAACAAATTCATGGTGTGATTTGGTATCAAAAACTTTTGACATTTAGAGATTTCTATAAGAATTTTTCAGCGATTGGATGACGAGCACTTCTGTTCTGGAAATTGCTCAGAAACCACCTTATT